>JAQIWG010003542.1:0-17663 GCA_034695025.1 Chamaedrilus cognettii | reverse complement strand
CCTGCATTCACCTCTTCATATTGTCCCTGCCTCCCTCCTACTTTCCCTCTATCCCACACGTATTGTGTATCGTCAGCAAGGCGAGATGTTGTATAACAACCGCCCCCCCCGAGTCCTCTTCAGCTTAATATTTTTTTCCATTTCTCTGGTATGCAAATTATGAGAATGTCGACTCGTGCATTCTGACTGACTCGGCAACTGCTTTGTTGTGAAGCCTTCTCTCTCCTCTGCACTGTTCACTCATGGCTCTTCTCTGCTGATCAGCTAGCAGTTGATAATTTGTCAGTTTAGTAATTATAACTCATTGACTGGCCGAGTCGTGAACTAATTTAGTAAACATCAAGTCACAACTTGTTAACTAATGGAATGGCGAGCAGTGATGTCGATGACACGTGGACTCAGTGCAGTTGGTGGTCAGTGGGTGGTCAGTGGGTGGTTAGTGGGTGGTCAGTTGGTGGTCAGTGGGTGGTCAGTGGGTGGTTAGTGGATGGAGGCAGGTTGACTGATGAATGTGAGACAGGTGTTGATCATTGTTGTGTATTGATCGGAGTCTGCTGATCGTAGTCTGTTGATCAGAGTCTGTTGACCAGAGTCTGTTGATCGAGTGTTTTGATTGTAGATCCTCAGTATCGTCTACTCCTGCCTCGGCGCTCTCGTCTTCTCCATGGTTCGTCATGACAGTGCACTTTTGCGCTTCTCTGTGGTCAGTGCTAACTTGGCGCTGTCTGCACTTTGTGCACTTCTCTGTGGTCAGTGCTAACTTGGCGCTGTCTGCACTTCTCTGTCGTCAGTGCTAACTTTGTGCTATCTGCACTTTGTGCACTTGTCTGGTCAGTGCTAACTTGGCGCTGTCTGCACTTCTCTGGGGTCAGTGCTAACTTGGTACTTAGTCCTCTGTGACATTTCTATGCTACCGTTCTCAACCATCGTTATCCTGACTGAGGATAAGTTCACATGAAGTTTTGTTTCAAAAGGATGGGGGAGATAAAAAATAAAATAAAATAAAGATACCGGGCCGAAACAGTACGGCGTTCGTCTATCGAAGAACGCCGTAAAAATTGTCATTTTACAATTCACGTTAAGTTGAATTCTGGGATAGACACTGGACTATTAAGTGCAGAGGCGTTGAGAGCAAAATCAGTGCCTTTTTGGACATAACGAACATCTTCGCTAACTCAGCTAGAAAATCACAGTGGATCATTTTAAGTCCACGGTGTTAGGATTGAGTTAGAGTTAGAGTTGACCTGAGGTCAACATCGTCTCAACCCGCGCACTTAAAATTGATTTTCTACACCGCGTTACCACCGCTAGCGCGGTGTTAGCGCCGGGTTGAGTTAAAGTTGAGTTGAAAATTAAGATACATCAAACTTTAGTTAATCTATCTAAAATATATATCATCATTTTATTTAAATAACGTTCATCTAATAAGTTGCCAATAGGGCTAATTAAGCCTATCCTGCCATTAAAACTACAGAGATTTCGTTGCAAATCAGTTAACCCTTGGATAGGAGAAAAAAATGACCTGGGTTGGCATGGTGTTGAGATCAATTGATTTGAACTCAACGGTCACTCGCTTGTTTACCAATTGCAATTCTCGCGGGATTCTCGTAGGCCTATATGCCGCAAGGCATGGGCCGTGCGTATAGGTGTGATCACGTGTCGCCGAGTTAACAGGCCTACTAGGCCTATTTGACCAACAATAATAGCGATCGGCCTACAGCCTGCCAGTTTTCTTAACACCGTACTAGCACGGTGTTAACGCGGTGTTCGCGGCGCTAACATCGTGCCAATCTGGGCAACGGGTTGAGACGTTCAGATTGAGAACGAGTTAGCCCTTAACTCTAACTCAACTCTAACTCAACTCTAACTCAACTCTAACTCAACTCTAACTCAACTCTAACTCAACTCTAACTTAACTCCAACACTTTCTTAACACCGTGGACTTAAAATCACCCAGTGGCATAACGACTTGACCATGCGATTGGTTAATCTTGAGTCACGTGATCAGAGTTTTAATTGTTCATGAATACAATAAGTGAAAATGTAGGCATTTATTGACTCAACATATTCAGCAGTCCCAGCGATATGCTGATTGGCTGAGTCAGCAGCTGACGTGCGCTGAGTCAGCGTCTAGATGGTTGAATGCTCAGCTTTTTTTGCTGCTCAGCAGCTGAGATGCTGAATGTGCCCTAGCTGTAAGGAAATTTTTGCACTTTTTTGTGTGTCACCTTGTGTGTGACACAACTCAT
The DNA here is from genome assembly GCA_034695025.1 of Chamaedrilus cognettii. Taxonomy (NCBI): domain Eukaryota; kingdom Metazoa; phylum Annelida; class Clitellata; order Enchytraeida; family Enchytraeidae; genus Chamaedrilus; species Chamaedrilus cognettii. The sequence continues at coordinate 15,414 of JAQIWG010003542.1, read as the reverse complement.
GTGTGTGTGGTGTGTATGCGCTTTAATACCAAGTGTTTGACACCCAACTCATGATGTGTGTGTGGTGTGTATGTGTTTTAGTACCTAGTGTTTGACACACAACTGATGATGGGGGGCAGTCACCAGTACTCCATCTCCCCCGAGGAGTACATCTTTGCCGCCCTCAACCTCTACCTCGACATTGTCAACCTCTTCCTCTTCATCCTCTCCATCATTGGTCGAGCTCGCGACTAGCCACTCTCTCATTGATCGAACTCGCAACTAGCCACTCTCTCATTGGTTGAGCTTGCGATTAGCCTCTCTCATTGGTCGAGCTTGCAACTAGCCTCTCTTATTGGTTAAGCTCGTGATTAGTCTCTACTACGATTCGTCTGCAAAGAGACAAATTAGCCTCTGTTCTCTGTGACTCTTTCTTCAGTCAACTGCCTCAGCCAGCCTCTCCACTCTTCAATCGTCAGAGAAGCACTTCGCTCATGACGACTGAGCAGTGCATGCTCTCTTCTAATTCAACCACTTACCTCTTAACTCTTCATTCAATACTCTCTTCACTCGTCGTTGATTGTCACAGCAGTAACTAATTCTCTTCACTTTCGCACTCATTCGCCTTTACTCGCTATATATCGGCCGAGCAAGCAGCAACGAACTCTGTGTAGCTGCAGTGTGCCATCACCTGATCAGTGAGTGTGATGAGATGTCGCCAGACTGCAGCAGTAGTGCACTGCAGCTGCAGTTCAGCCTGCTGGGCTAGAGGCCTGTGTCAAACAACGTTTCTTCTTTTTCAGCATCTGGTGCAAATAGTCGAGGCGTTAAGGACAAACTGTATAGCACACTGCAGAAAAAGGACATTCTTTGGTGTTCATGATTAATTCGTTAAGTGCACCGTTACTATATTTTTATTTTATTGCTTCACGTGCTAGCGGTCCGATCTAATGCTGTACTACTTTTGTTGTTGTGGCCCTAAGCTGTAATTTTTGCATATTTAAGTTTAAATCTTGAATTATTTGCGATATACAAGAATTGTGGGATACATAATCTATTTGCTGCTGTTGTATGCTGCTGCACTTTGTTGTATCCACTGCAGACTTCTTGTTTTTTACTGCGTGGTTAGTTTCGTGGTTCTATCATTTTAATGTTTTAAATTTGAATTGAATTTTTAACAAAATTCGAACAAATTCTTGTTGGTAATTAAGTAGAGTTTTGTCAGTTTGCGTTCTACTATTCAACAGCAATAATGCGGAGTATTTTGGTAACCTTCTTTCAGACTTTTTGAGGCTCTAAAAAAGTATGCCGAAAGTTTTCACACCATTTTTGGTCATATTTCAATAAAGACATTCAAAGAAGTCTTAAATGCTTGAAGAAAACTTATCTAAATTCAAAATTGAGCTGGATTGGATTGAAATTGATTTGAAATTTAAATTGGAATTGAATGTTAGGATGATGAACTCTTGATTGGCTGTACAATATACATTGTGATGTTTATATGCATATGTAAGCTATCAATTCTTCAGACCACTTTTTCAATGGAATTTTTTAACTCACTATTCTTATTCATTAGGCCAGCTATTTGAGTATTGGTTAAGCTTACAAGTTTATAGTCTCATCTACATGTAAAGTGTACACATTAATTTTCTATTATTTGCAAAGAAATTTCAAACCTACTAAATACAAGATGTACAGAATGCGCTTTAGACAGAAATTTATTTCATTGTTTGTAAATAGGATTAATATCAAATTATTTGTGTAAAGTTCTGGTAAGAGAAATACCATACAAATTATCAAGCTGCGAGAGAAATGTTGTCTTAACATTTCGTATCATACGACTAACTAATTTATATACAAGAGACTACACATGTCAAAGTGTAAAAAAATTGCTTGCAATGATACACGATCAAATACAATTTGTTGTTTTTTCTGTTGCTGGCTTTGAATTAAATAAATGTTTGCTTCAATACAGTCTTATGAATTTGTGACTGGATGCCTACTACGTCACCAATGGCATATATCTCTAGAAAATAATATATATAATAGATTATTTATTACAGCGGATACAAGGTGTTAATGCCATGGACTGCAGAACTTATTCATAATCCGTAATTCATATATCCGATCAAGTCAGAAATCAGCAGCCTAGCTATTGTTCACATACCACAAACTCAGCTAACCTGTGCAACAGAACAGTCAGATAACGACAAGTAACAAAATTACACATTAATCATGACAGCTTATACACCAGCCAAAAACATATATAGGATCAGTACTAAATCTGTGCATCGTAGCAAAGCAGTATGAGAGGACAAATCACAATGAAGAGCAATTACAGCTGCTGCAGTGAAATTAAATTTAAACGTTCAATCTTATCAGCAATTACAAATGACAATCGAGGAAAGCATTCACAATGCATAAATCAGAGCTAGCTAGTCTAGCGTTGTTACCTCACTAGATCAAAGACTGATTGGACAATTTATCGTCAATGAAACTATTTCATTGCCTGATTGGTCAACTTCATTGGTTGCATCTTCACAAAATTGTTTGAGATAACAGGATATACAATCAACACTGATAGGCCAGTTCACTGGTAGGGGAAGCTTAGTGATCGTCTGATTGGCTGATGCGCTGGTAGGGGGCGGAGCTATCAGCATTGATTGACAGGTGGTGGGTGCGCCGGTACTTGAGAGAGTAGAGGAAGAGGAGAAAAGCCCACTTCCACGTCATGGCCGTCCACACGGCCGACACATAGTAGGCCTTGCCTCGCGCCGTCACAGCTACACATCACAAACCAGTCACATGCATACACACCACCACATCTCACACGGCCGACACATAGTAGGCCTTGCCTCGCGGGGTCATGTATAAACACCATCACATCACACATTGCAATGTCGTTCACATGACACTGCCACATTACGTGACGGCAGCGTCTCACAATCAGACGGTCCACCCCACACTTCACACGTAGCAATGCACTCGATCTCAGTCACTGCTTCAGAATGAAACTTCACTCAAGATGAAGAACAAACTCACTGTAAGGCCATAACTACGTACAGGGCAAGCTCGTTGTTAGCGATAGGCTGAAAAAAGTCTGTGTGTTATGAACAAGGCAGTGTCTACAATTACAACTGTATTGACCCTCCAGATCCAGCAAGCCCGCCTTCATAGTTCTAAGCCGCTCATCGCCTCTTGCCCTAGTATAGCAAAGAAACATCAAGTAAGAAACTCTAAAAGAATATTAAGAAATATTAAGCAATGTTACACTATATTTCAGCTGGCAGTCCACGCACCCTGATGCTGGATGATTGCGAGCGCGAGGTAAGCAGCAGTCGCTCCTATGGCTCCGAGCTGTCCAACGCAGCCAATCACAGAGAGCGGAATGAGCAAATTGGGTCGGGTCGTCCATTCATCATGGCGGAAGGTCAGGTGAGTGCCGAGCGTCATTGCAGCAAAGACGGCTGCGGACAGAAATATTGGACATTTCCCATGGACACAAAACAAATAATTGGCACAGTTCTACAGAGACAAATACAGCAGGACACAGTGAAATAAGCAATACACCATTGTAAAACAACAACGGTGACAGTGAAGCAGCACACTGAGGAATCAATGACTAAAAAAGAATTCAAAAATCAAGCTATATAGCGTAATGTCAAAACTTAGGTTTTGTCAGCTTGCTACATAATATGCATAACAGAGTACACACGCTATTCAGATCAATATGTTATCAACAAAGTCTGATGTGTATATATCACAAATACCTAGAGCATACAATACCAAAAGTATTAACCCCTCCTCACAGATCAGCTGTGTGGTTTCTAGTTCTCTACCACATACTTGGCACTAAACCAAAAAATCTCAAAATTTGTCAAATCTTCACGAAGTCAAGGATCACTAAAACCAATGCCATCTAGCAGCCCTAAACAATTTAATATCTTCATAACAATTACTAAAAATTATTTATCAAAGATAAATATATAATCTGTAAAGATTACTAGATCAAAAGATTATATTTTCTCATATAAGCTTTCACTACAGTACAGACTGCAGAGCAACACCAGTGTGCGTATACCCGACGCAAGGCCCCAGACCGCCGTGTCCCAGTTGCAGAACTCAAAGCCGAACATGACAAAGATGGAGACGCCGACAAAGATGCCGACACACGCAAACGTGATTCGTGTGTTGATCACACAGCGCGGCGTGGATGCCATTGTGGGGTTCTTTGATGTCGTACCACAGCACTCGCTGTTTCCCGATACGCAATTACACAAATTGCTAATAAACAACAAATGCCTTAGAAATGGTATTTCAAAAGGGAGCAGTTCAATTTGCCGAATAACTGATTTGCCGGAATAAAAACCAGAAAATTGAACTGATTTACCAAAATTGGATTTTGAGTGTAGTTTGTAAAGGGTACAAACAAAACAGCATATTATAATATGTACACGAAACGCGACCTTTCAATTAGGGTTAACGCCCTGGGTAAGGGTTTGCAAGTTATGGTTGGGGCCCCGTTAGGGTTAGATTTAGGGCTAGGTTTAGCGGTTTAGCCCTGCAAATAATCATCCATTATGGTGGAGTGCCGTAATGAAATTGAAGTTGAAGTTGAACTTTTCAATTTTTCAAAAAAGAACAATAAGTATTGTTCTTTTTCATGGATCGTTCAGCCACCTGGCGATCTTTGATGCCTTGTGAACATTCGGAAGACCAATGTGGTAATTAGCGAGCGCGGGTATTTAATGATTTAAGGGGAATTGATAAACTTGCAGCAAGGAGAATGTTTGTTTGAGTTGATTCAAGTAGATCCTCAATCGATATTATGGAATCAAAATCAACACTGCAATCAGATAAAAATCTCGAGAAGTCGGACCAATTAGCCTTGGCAAAGTTCCAAGTGGGAGGAGACGAAGGATCGACCATAAAAGAGTCAGTAATCATTGTAATAGTTGGATAATGATCGCTACCCCAATGATCATCAAAAACTGACCAAGTTGCAAGTGGGCCCAGATTAGCAGAGCAAAGGGCCAAATCAAGATGAGATAATAAACCATTTGCCCTTAATCGAGTTCCCTCACCAGTATTAAGACAGATCAAAATATATTGGCCCTGGGCTGCAAGTCTATTCTTTGTTCCCCGACTTGCTGGGGTAAACTGTCAGTCTATCACTTAACTAAATTTTTGTTTGTTAGCAATTTTCAATAAATCCGAAAATAAACAATGGATTAGTAGTATGACCACGAGTGTGACCAAATAAAAATTGAAATTGCTCAAAATCAAGCGAAAAACTTATTATTCAATACGATAAAGTTCAAATAGAATGGGACAGTTATTATCATTCCTACTATACTACAATGTAACTTCTGCAGCTTTATTTCTGTATTAATAGTCCTACATGCAATTTTTGCGTTTTGCAGATTTGCAAAATTTCAGGCACGCGAAAATTTCATGTTTTGCTCTACTTTAGAATATTCCAGAAGAATCTACGCTATCAGGAAAACACAGCAGATCGAGCGGATCTGATATTCCAGCCTAGACAAAGTTTTGCGCCCCTCAATATTCTGCGCCGTCAGACTACATCGTTACATAATTTATTGGAAAAAAAATACACTGAACGTTTTTTAAATTTTAAAAGCTGATTTTAACAACGTGGTGCTCATACAAATACAAAACATTAAACGCTAGCAATAGAACGTTTAAATAACATTACAAAAGTAATTCTAAAAAGCAAACAAGTACAAAATGTGACCGTCAGCCAGCACCAATGCGCCATTAGAAAATGAACTGTTAGGTTTACTGTTCAGTAACAAACACAGCTGCTCTCCACAAGTATCTATTCCTGCAGAGGATGACACAGGTTTCCATCAGATAGAAGTATTGGTCTTCTACCGAACACCAGTACTTCCTTTATTCCTCAACCAGAAATTACAACCCTCCAACTACAAACCACGATAGTTAGAAAGCAATTAATTCAAAACACATGACGCTCTGACAGTATTCATCATAGACTAAATCAGCGACGCTCAAAGAAAAGAAACGTTGATCAAGTTTGAGTAGCAGCAGCCTCAGTCAAATCCTGCTGCGCTGGTACCGACACCAGTGTTCTATTGCTCTGTGGCAGGTAGCCATACAGTCGAACAGTTCACAGTTCTGCTGTCCTGTCAGACTGGCGCCCAACTAGCCCGACGAAGGATTAGCACGCCTCCACATTATCACCAGTCAGCTCTAGCGTGTGTAGTAGGATTCCACCCCTGCACTCGTGTTAGCATACGCGCTGCCTGTGTACGACACTGCCTGGCTGGGGTCCCCTGTTTGACCGTAACCCGATGCAGAGTATTGCTCCCCCTGACTGTAACTCGCAGCCGGAGCTGAATATTGGCCCCCCTGACTATACCCCCCAGCTGGGGCCAAATATTGGCCTCCAGTATATTGGCCCCCCTCACTGTATCCCCCTGCCCCCGCAGCACCGGTGCTGGACGCATAGCCACTAGCTGCTGGTGCGACAGTCGCGTACCCTTGCTGCTGCATTGCTGGCTGACTGACCCCGTTGCTAGCTCCATAGCTAGCTCCATAGCTAGCTCCATAGCTAGCTCCATAGCTAGCATCATAAGTCGGCCCATATCCACTGGCCCCATATCCCGCCTGGTAGCCAGTGCTAGCCCCTGTACTGTAGTCAGTGCTGTAGCCCTGCTGAGTGCCGCTTCCCCAGGCAGTCGATGAGGTCTGGTAGCTGCTTGCCCCCCCAGCGCCCGTGCTGTAGGCGGCCACCCCCATGCCGCTGCTGTAGGCGGCCCCTGCCTGGACGCCCCCTTGAGTCAGGTGTGCACCCTGCCAGCCAGCTGCGCTCACAGTGGTGCCCTGTGTACTCGGCCAGCCCGAGTGAAAACCCTTGACGCCTGCATGGCCCCCGCCCCCACTGCTGTGCCCATGCGCTGCCTCTGAGAGTTTAGCTCCCGAGCCTGCAGCGTACTCGCTATACTCGTAGCTCTCGTACGCAGCCTCCTGCTCCTGTGTCGGGTGTTTGCTCGTCTTGCTCGAGTACGCCTCGTACTGGTCCGCCTCGGCGCTCAACTTGTACGCCGGTTTGAAGTCTGCCGCCGTCGAGGCGTTGAAGTTCTGCGCAGCAGAGAGGGAAGCATGTCCTGCAGCCTTGTGCCCACCCCCAGGGTGAGAAGCTCCGCCTCCAGACTGCCTCGCTCCACCCACCGCCGCCCAGCCTGCGCCCCACGTTGACCCTGGCAGACCCCCGGCCAACGCACCGCCCTGTGAGCCGTGCTCGCCGGGGCGGGAGTGTTTGAGCAGGGCAAGGGTGCCGGGGGGTTGGCTGCCCAGCTGCACCTTGCCCCCGGTGCAGGTCACAATGGCAGCCCGCCCCGCGCCCCTCGCAGCACTTGTCCCCCCCCTGGAAGCAGGAGGGCCACTCCCCCTGTCTGCAGCGGCGCTCGGGGAGAGCAGCGCCAAGCCTCTTCCAGCAGAGTGGAGGGTGCCTGAACCCCTTGCAGGCGTGCCCAGAGCGGGAAAGCGCGCCGATCTGCTGCCCGCTGGTCCACCCCTCGCGCTCAGCCCCGCAGTGACCGGAGCTTTGAACAAGCTCTCTGTCCCCGCAGGTCTTCTATCAGCATAACTCTTCACAGCTTGACCCCCGACCTCACTCCTGACCTCAAGGATCTGACCCCTGACCCCATGACCCAGCTCTCTGCTGTGAACCTCGTCAACATATCGTACGCCCTTGTCTGCAGATGAGGGGTATCGAGGACTCCCACCCACACGTCTCGAGTCAGTCCTCTCCTCCTCATCACCCCAATATCCACCCCTCTCCCCGCTGGAATAGCCATATCCACCTTGCACTGCGCTGGAATCAACATCTCGCTGACTACTGGAGTAGCCAGCCTTGTCAGTGCTCGAGTAGGCGCCTCCACTATTGCCTGAATATCCCGCCCTAGCCATGCTGGAATAGCTCGCCTTATCCGCTCCAGAACAGCTCGCTCTATCCAAGCTGAAATAGCCTGCCTTCTTTATGCTGGAATAGCCCGCCCTATCAGTGCTGGAATAGCCCGCCCTATCCGTGTTAGAATAGCCCGGTTTATCCGTGCTGGAATAGCTATTTCTCTGATCCGTAGAATAACGAACTTTGCTTCCTTCAGAAGAGTCGGCTCTATTGGCATCCATGCCGCGCCCCCTACCCACACTAGAGTAGTCCCTCTTTCCATCGGAGGAAGGAGTGCTCCAGGCGCTGCTCGTGTACCCACTCCAGGTGTTAGTGGAGTAGGCGGCGCCATGATCCCCAGCGGACCCGCCGCTCCTCTCCCTTCCCCCTGCAGGAAGCAGGCGCTTGCTGTCGCCCTCATAGCCATGCATGGTCCCACCTCTGGGCGCACCCCACCCCCTACCACGCCCTCCACCCCACCCCCCATCGCGCCCCCCAGACTCGAGAGCCCCACCGGTCGTCAGCCCCACCCCACGACTGCTTGTTTCGTCCCACGCTCCAAAGCTGCCAGTAGCTCCGGGGTCGTAATCCCCCGCGCCTCCATTGGCTGCCCCCCTGCCCCGAACTGATGACCCATATGCACTACCCCCTCGCACAGACTCGCCAAACCTTCCCGAGCCTCCAAAGAGGGCGGCTGCGTGGGGCGCCCATGCACCCCCTCTTCCTCCTCTGGTGTGCTCGGCTACACCCCTGCCACTGGCTCCACGACTAACAGCAGTCCCATAGCCTCGCCCCATGCCCCCACTGACGGGGTAGGGCGCAGTGCTCACCCTAGCCTCCGCCCTCCACCCCACGCCAGCGCCCCGCCCCCCACCCCCCCCACGTACGACCCCCCCCTCACCCTGCCTGCCCCTTCCACTGGGAATGGCTTCCATGCCCCTCCCTACAGCGGTGCTCCCTCCATCGGTGCCCCTGCTGCAGTCGCTGCCCTCCGTGCTGTCAGCCTGCATCTTGATGGCCTGTGAACCCATGCCCTCACTCTCTGTACTTGACCCCTGACCTTTGCCCTGAACTTGGCGCTGGCTCGGCCCCGTAGGGTCAGCCCTGAGTCGCTTTATGGCGTATTTGGGCTGGTGCCGGGTGATGCGTCCATCGACGTCCAGCTCAGCCAGCGCTGCGGCGGCAGCAGCGTGCCGCGCAAGCTTCTTGTTGGAGCCCCGGCCCTCAAACACATGCCCCTCCACCTGTAGCACAGCACGCCCCTCAAACACACGCCCCTCCACTTGTAGCACAGCACGCCCCTCAAACACACACCCCTCCACCTGTAGCACAGCATGCCCCTCACACACACGCCCCTCCGCCTGTAGCACAGCATGCCCCTCACACACACGGCCCTCCGCCTGTAGCACAGCACGCCCCTTAAACACACACCCCTCCGCCTGTAGCACAGCACGCCACTCAAACACACACCCCTCCACCTGTAGCACAGCACGCCACTCAAACGAACGCCCCTCCTGATTAGCAGCATCACTTTACTCAAAAAACTCAATAGTGCAAGTCCAGCAGAGCAACATCCACCAGACTCTGTTCACTCTTAACTCAGCTCAAGTTCAGGATTCAGGTGTTATCAAGTTTGTTACCTACAAACTGAACAACCAACAGATAACAACTACTTAAGTTCGTTATCTACTAAATTAGAAAGGTCATGACTCCCCCACTGCAGTCGAGCCAGAGCATGGATGGCAGAGCATGCAGACTTGGCCTACATACCACAGAGTCAACAAAAAGAGAAAAGTTCAAAATACAAAGGAGAGTAAGCATGAGAGTGGTTGGACACAGCCCAACAGTCCTAGCAGCCCTGTGTCGATGCACTATGCCATGCACACGAGTGCAAAAGAAAGTTGCTAGTCTAAGGACGCAACGGGGGGGCCTGAGGGGTGGTGACTCACCGTGACCTCGCAGCAGAAGGTCAAGGGCAGCGCCCCCCCGCCCTCAACGTTCTTCTCCTCATAGCGGATGCGATCTTTGTAGAACTCATGGAGCTTCACGACCGCGCTGGGGTCAAGGGTCAGGGGCGCCGGGGCTTGTTTCTCGTTGGGGGGTGGGAGGGAGGAGCGCTGGCGCACCAGGGCCCAGTCGACGTCAGGCCCCTCATAGAGGGGGCAGCCGTCTATAATCAGCACCCAGACCACTGATGACACTGTCCACTCAATCAATCAATGTAGTCGCAAGATCTATCGAATAATAGTATGATGTCATGCAGGACTAGTGGTCAACAAGAAGTCATCAAATGTATGACTGCGGTAAGCACAGACTGACAGATTCAGCCTCTGCTCAGCAGTTCAACACGAGCAAAGTAAAAACTAAATTCTAATTGATGATTAACAGATGGCACAAAAGTATGAACTGAAGAGCGTGGCACATACCTGCCCCCTCTTTGAACTCCAGTCTAAAGAGCTGCTTGAGCGCTGCTGCTGCTGCGCATGCCTTGGCCGCCAACTGACTCGCCCCCTCCGCCTCAAACACGCGTCCCACCACCTCCACCGTCGCTCTAAACCCTCCCGGCTCCCCTGCCGTGGCTGACTGGCCAGGGGGCGCCTCAACCTGAGAGTGTGCAGTGCCCCCGACAAGTTTGTACGTGACGTCAGGCCTCAGCAAGTTGAGCAGCACCACGGGGTGCTTCATCTCCCCCCCGACCGCCCCCATGCGGGGGGCGCCACCCTTTACCCCACTCGCAGCCTCCGTGCCCCCCGAGGTCGTGCTTGAGGGCAGCCCTAGCACCCCAGCAGTCGCCCCCACAGTCGTGAACAAGGCCGGGGGCGCAGCGCTACCCCTGGTGGAAGTGGAGCCACACTCCGCCCTCAGGGCGTCAAGCAAGCCGCGCAGGGCAGCCTCAGCAGCAGCGGCCTTGGCCTTTTTTATGGCTGGGCCGCGACCTTCAAACACCTGCGCAGCAGTGACCTTCACCTACTTACACTACACATGATCTAGTCATGACGCATCAGGGACTCAGGACGCTCACTAAATGACAATCATTCAAAATGATGGATCTACCTGTTGGACACATGTCACACGTGAATCACAATTTCTCAAGCTCTCTGATCCCCACTAATATATATCTGCATGCGAGAAATCGCTCTACACCGTGGCTCAAAAGTAAAGAACCCAATGAATTTCTTCAATAGCTCCGCAAACAAAAAGCAAAGTCCATGAAAGTTTTACCATACTAATCTGGATCATTGCTTCATGTTTATGCCAATTTTCGTTGAATTTCAATTTCATCCAGCGGCTTATAAGATACACTCAGTTAAAATTGACCACCCAAAAAACGCTTCAAAAAACTGGGAAACTGCTTAATTGCTATTTGCATCAACAATTTTGCGTAACGATCTCTTTTATATTCAAATTCAGTAATTGTTAGCAATTCAGGAATGTACATTTCATGTTTCAACAAGATTTGGTTCCCATATACATGTAAAACGATCAAAGGGCGTGGTATACAAAAAGAGTGTCCCAAAAGCGCTGAGCGTCAAAGCGACGCGCTGTCCATCATCACAATTTCGCAGTATGAAGCTGTTACGAATACGCCTCACAAAAGGACCCTTGTCGAACACCAAAGGCATAGAATAGCCGAGAAAAAGTGAGAAAAATTTAAAAATTCTTTAGTTATCACAAAGAAAAGCAGCAGAGTGAACAATTATTGATTTGCACAAGAGGTGCAAACGGCGATTAAGCAGTTTCCCAGCTTCGTTCACTGGTTTTTGTAGGTCAACTTTGACTAGTCGTATCTTTTTAACCGCTTGATCAAATTCAACTAAAATTGACAGAAATATGAAGCAATGATCCAAGTTAATGTGATAAAAATTTCATTGATGACACTTATTGCGTTCCGTAGTTATTGAAGAAATTCATTGGGTCCTTTACTTTTGAGCCACGGTGTACTTCTGCCTCTTATCATACAGCCAATTCCAAAACAGAGCATGTAAACTGTTAACCTGAAGAAACGAAGGGACGAGTGGAAGCCCTGAGGATAAAGAAAGAAAGACAAAGAAGAAGATAAGGCCATAAGGCGTGCAGACCTGGCCCCTGATGGAGACCTCCATGACAAACTCGCGCCTGTGTGGCGGACCGCGGCGCTCACGCTCACTGAACGTCGCGGTTGGCTCCAGCTGCCCCAGACACATGACTGCGTTCTGGTTGAGCTCCATGGCGCGCCGGTACTTTACCACCCTCGGGTCCTCAGCGGTGTCCTCGCCCAGCTTGCGTTTCACTCCCACTAGGGCTGCAGCAGGGGGCTGGGAGGTCTGGCTGACAAGGGGCATCATGGGGGCAAAGGGCTGAGGGGCATGAATACCAGCTCGGGCTACAGAGGCAAAGGGTTGTTGGGCCTGGGTGCCAACTGGGGCAGAAGATCCTGGGGTCTGGGTACTAGCTGGTGTTAGGGGGGTAAAAGGTCGTGTGAGCGGGGTCGACATAAGGGGCCTGATGATGCCCTGAGGGGTGATCCTAGTACCCTGCGTGCCTACAGCACCGATAGTCCTTACATCCTTGTTGTTGTCCCCCAGTGTGACAGACTGTGTCACAGCTCCGGCACCCACTGCTCCCCCTGCCGGTGCAGAGCCAGGAATGCCCATCCCTTTGCCCTGATCAGTCACGGGCTGGGTCAGCTGCAGGCGACGACTGGTTGTGTCGAGCAGGCTGACTGCAGGCTTTAACTCACCTGCTGCAAGGCTCACCGCAGGCCTCACCGCACTCGCCTCAAGGCTCACTGCAGGCTTCACCGCACCCGCAGCAAGGCTCACCGCAGGCCTCACCGCACCCGTTGCAAGGCTCACCGCAGGCCTCACCGCACCCGCTGCAAGGCTCGCCGCAGGCCTCACCACACCCGCTGCAAGGCTCACTGCAGGCCTCACTGCTGCCACTACAGTGACACCAATTGACACGTCTTTCTTGACAGTGACCGGGCTGGGTGACACAACTGTCACCGGTTGCTTGAGAGTGACCGGGCTGGGTAACACAACTGTCACCGGTTGCTTGATAGTGACCGTGCTGGGTGACACAACTGTCACAGGTTGTTTGACTTCTGTGGCGCTTTTCTTGCTTGTATCATTCGCTACACCAGTATCTACTATGTTAGACACGGTGCTGACTGCAGCAGCAGCCACTGTGTTACCGGTGCGGACCGCAGCACCAACTGAACTCATGCTCGCCGTGGCAGAAAGTGCCGGTGCAGACAGCACTGGTGCAGAGTGCGACGGTGCAGCCGACACTTTTGCCTGCTGTGACGTCGCGACTGGCGCTACACTCACGGGAGTCGTCTGTTTCGTAGAAGGCTTCACTTGGCACGTCAGAGGCCCTGCTTGACTTGTAGTGGGAGTCGTTTGACTTACTGTTTGACTTTTAGACGAAGCTACTTGTCCAGTAGGGAGGACTGCTTGTCTTGCAGATGGCACAGCTTGTCTTGCAGAGAATGTTGCTTGTCCCACTGACAAGGAAACTCCAGCCACAGACGGAGCAGTTTGCCTTGAAGGGGGGGCACCTTGCCCTGAAGGGGGAACAACTTGCTTTGAAGTGGGGGCCGCTTGCTTTGATGGGGGATCTGCTTGTCTGGATGAGGCAGCATCTTGTTTTGATGAGGGAGAGGGTTTCTTTAAAGAGGGGACGGCTAGACTCATCAGAGGGGTAACTTGTCTTAACAGGGGTGTGACCTGCTTTGGCATGGGTGCTCGGTGCACATTTGGCGGAGCCGACCGCCATCTCGGGCGGTGGGCTTGACTCGGCGAAGGAGTCCGCCACCCTGATGAGGGCACTTCCCATCTTGAGGGGGGCCTGAACCATAACGGCGGCGGTCTTCCACGGCCTGACATCTTCTTTTGGGAATGAAAACTACCGCTGAGCCACTCTACACACATAGCAATCAAATTGCAAGTTTTATTATAATTCATTACAATCGTAGTTTTTCTTCAGCATGATCATTTTAGACTCCTTACATAGACCAGGCCACTTGTTATGGATAATGCAACGAGATATACCGTACTAGTAATAAGAATAAGAACCTAATTTGAAGAGATCATCACGTAAATCCTAAGAAAACTAGATCTCATAATTTATTAAAGTGGTTGCATCGTTCAAGGAGCACGTAGACAGGGGAGCAGACTTGACACTGTCGCTGGCTTAGTCGTGTATTTTTTTAAACAAATTCTGAGGTTTCATTAGGCGGCCCTCACAACTAGGTGATCAGCAACCGGTCAGTATCGTAGATTAGTGTGGCAATATCGTTATTGAATATTCCGGATTATTTCGTTGAAAGTACCAACTACCCATTCACCGACCCCGGAGGGATGATAGGCTGAGTTGGCCTCTGGCAAGTCCGAGAAATGAATCTCTAATCAGCAACCCCGGTCGGGAATCAAACCCGGGTCGCCTACGTTGTGAGCGGCAACGGTACTCATCAGACGGGTAACTTGTCTTAACAGGGTATGACGTGTTTTGGTATAAGGCACGTCGATAACTTCTCAAACTGCGAAAAATTCACCATTCAGCGCCTTCACCACAGCGATAGCATGGCGGCATGTGAATATTGTATCTGAAAGCATAAAGCTTGGATCCTTGCATTAATGAAATGAAAAAAGGACCGTAGTTTTATTTTTTTCATTATCTATGTAAATAACAATAAAGTAGTCTGCCAGCTTTATTACGTAGGCTATACTTGTTGCAAGTTGCTATAGTTGCAAGTCAACTTTGACTTAGAATCTTTGCTACCGCTCGATCAAATTTGACAAAAATTGGTAGGTGTACACTCAGCTAAGCTGTAGCGGCGCAAATTCAATATTTACTCCCGCTTTCTGTCGGCATGAAATTTACCAGTGCACGACAGTTTGGATACAAATTTGACTCAAGAAATACATTGTACAACGGGCCTAGGCAAACTTTTCTGTGATCGATCATTTTCTCAAAATACAACCTGCAATTACTTAATACTTATCGTCTCCTCACTCTCCTAAGGATTACTTGTATAACGTAAAGGGTCATAATTCGATATCACATAAATATTATTAGGCATCGATTAGGCGTATTCTGGGTAACTTAGGTATGTACTGAAGAACGACTTATGCCATCAATATTTTAAAGTAGCAAAGAATAGTTAACCAGTACATCTAATTCGCGCTATTTTCATGATTATTTTGCGCCACTAAAGTTGGATAATATTACTCACGGATATCGTTGTAAACATCCCCGACACTTCAAAATTCCGTAGCCTTCTACCCCCTTTCCCCGTATTATTTTCCATCGTGCCTAGTTAGGCAGACGTGGGGCTATGAGCGTGGCGCGGCTGCCGGGGGCCGCGGGGGCCGCAGGAGCCGCGGGGGTGTCGTCGTCCATCCGGCAGGAGATCGTGCGCTTCGAGTCGGTGCACCCGAGCATCTACGCCATGTACGACCTTATCGAAGACACCGTGGAGGACGCGGGGGTACAGCAGCAGATGAGGGATTTCATGGTCG
>JAQIWG010003541.1:0-17664 GCA_034695025.1 Chamaedrilus cognettii | reverse complement strand
TCCGGCAATGCGCCAAAGATCCGTAAGAAAAAAAAAAAAAAAAAAAAGAATAAAATAAAGAAAACAAAAAATAAAGGTACCGGGCCGAAACAATACGGCGCTCGCCTATCGGCGCACGCCGTAATAAGTCCACATGGTACAACCTAGCGGGCGTTTCAAAGGGTACTACAATTATTCAAATTGAGTCGTCGTGCCCTGGGGGTCTGTCAACACGACTCGCCGCTGCCCGCGCGGTCCGTCGGGCGGGGAGGGTGAAAGGGGAGGGAAGGGAGGGGAGGGAGGGGGGGGGGGGGTAACTCCCACCTCAATTCTTTGCAAAACCTTGTATAAGACTAGTGTTTCAAAACGACCCCCAAAAAATCACCTAAATTTAGGCGCCAGTTCGGCGCCGCCTTGTTAGCCTAATTAACCGCAGGGGGCTAATTAATCACCTTGTTAACCAAAATTAATCATCTCAATTAAAAATCCGATCAGAAGCGGCTTTACACCCCTACTGTCCAGTTCTGTGCAAGAGAGCCGGCGCAGAACCGCTTCCCCTTTTTTGTCGTCTTTAATGACAACCCTGGGAGCTCTCGGCTGAAGACCAATTCTTTTGTTCCCCGGCCTGCAGGGGTAGACCATGTGTGCGGTCATATGGTGACCATGGTGACCATATGTGCCATTCACGCGTGTACTTGTTTTCGATTCGTTTGACCAGTCTAATCACTCAAATAAATAGATTACAGACTATACTCTAGTCCTATTAATGCAAACCGAACTTTAGAAACGAAACGTTACAAAGAACAGATAATAGTGGACAGTCAAGTTTAGCATAATCTAAGTAGCATTGCATGGCGCGTCCGTGTATCTCTCAGAAGATCTCTCATTAAGTCTTGTAGATCTAGGGCAAGGCAAATGTGTGGTTACATTTTGTAGATCTAATAAAAAAAGTGCCCTGCAGGCCTCTCAAGTGTTTGTAATTCAAACAGAATTGATCCGTCACTCTTAAGAGACTAAAACCTTTCATTATGCTCACAGGATATTATAATTCAGTCTGTAGCCTACGTGTCGGTTGGCCGTGTAGCCTGGAGGAAGTTTAAGTTAAGTTGAGACTCCCATGCGTCAGCGTGACGCATGGGAGAATTTAAGGTTTGACAAAGCAAAACTGACTATGCGACTATATCGTGAGTCCTATCTGCATGGACAATGTTTATAACTCAATTAATGAATCAGTGATGAAGCATATCGAATAATCGATAAATCAATGTAGTTCAGTCAGTTATGATATTGATTAGTCGATCATAAAAATGTCTTAATAATAATAAATGCTTCATCCTCGTTGCACATAATTGTGCACAAAGTACACTGTAAGCCTAAACTACAAGTCCTAAGATAAGTTTTGATTTATCTTTCTTTTGACTGTATTGTGCAACAGCTGTTGCTGTTGGAGTTTCAACACGCTTCAAACCACGTTCTGGGTAATATAAAGGGTGATTGAAATGACAGTTGCAACCTATTTTAGTAACTACTATTACCACAACTTCCGCTATTATTTTCGCATCCCTTATGCCCGAGTTGCATCGGTCCTTTTGTCGGATTCCGGCCGTCTTGCGGGAATAACTCTTCTGGGAAGAAAGCCAGAAGAACCGATGTAACTCGGGCATCACGCCACACGGCTTGTCTGGCTCGGTCACTGTCACAGCGTCTCGTCGCCGCGTCTCGTCGCCGCGTCTCGTCATCACGTTTCGTCATCGCGTTTCGTCACCACGTTTCGTCACCACGTTTCGTCACGACGTCATCGACAGGGGCAGCACAACGCGTGATTGAGGTCTCCGTCGCCGCACAAGAGCGCAGTGTGGGATGTGGACATGTGTCTTCTTGTGCCCTGTGTCACACTGTGTCACACCTGTGTCACACTGTGTCACACTGTGTCACACCCTGTGTCACACCCTGTGTCACACTGTGTCAAACTGTGTCACACCCTGTGTCACAGTCCCTGTGATCACTGCTTCAGTTCATTTGTTCAAGCTTAGGCTGAATTTCATAGACGCACTTCTTTCCTAACACGACTTCTGCCTTGGCCTAGAATAACAGAAGCCCATAGCTGCCATTTAAATAGGCCTTTATCTTAGTTCAAATTGCAATTAATATGCTATGCCATTAAATGAACTGACGTCATAGATTTCAAGCAAACTAATTCTCTGTTGAGACTGAATTTAAATTAACATAATTTTTGTAAAACTTAACCTTAACCTTAACCACTACATCACAGCGATGCGCTGTGGTGTAGTGCTTAAGGCGTTAGACTTCAAGTCCAGAGGACCAGGCTTCAAGTCCCCGCGCCGGTAACTATGAAACCATGCGTTACAGGCCCTTCAGCAAGGCTGTCAAACACACAAGTGTCACTGGCTGCTAACCCTGTGCCAGATAATTATTTATTTGTTTGACGTCAGGAAGGGCATCCGGCCGTAAAAACCCTGCTTCAGCAGCCCCAATCAGGGCGGGCGAAAATGCGTAAAGCTGTGTGAAAACATGGACATTAACAGATTACACGATTAAAAGGAAGTTAGTTTAATTTTAATTTTTGTTAATATTAATTTATGCCGCTAAAATGTCGAAATTAAGAAATTGCAAGTTCTTTTTCTGAATGACAGTCATGTGCTAGGCCCTACCATTAAATTGTCTTTCTAGGTCACGGTAGAAGTCGAGATCTTGCTTGATTATCTTGAATTAAGCAATATTACAGCAAGATATCAAGACAATAAGATACATTTAATGAAGGTACGCTACGTCTACGAAATCCAGCCTTAGTTCGACAAGATCCCACTAGTACATGTAGTAGTACTAGTGCTAGTACAGCAGTTATCGTTAATTAGACTATGACATAATCGGCGGTTGTCGTCTGGCCCTGAGAGAGCTTTCGATTAAAATTAATTTCTACCTCGATATGCTGTGTACATGTTTCTCCAATTGCAGCGTTGTGTTGTGACTTCAGCGAACTAGTACATGGATTTAATTATTACGATGGAGCTTTTTCAGATTTCAGTCTACACTGCTGCGAAGCTTAGTTGCACACGTACTATAACCATCTGTGTGGCTCATCTGTGCACACTGCACAGATGAGCCACAGAGATGAGCCGCAGATGTCCATCTGTCGCTCATCTGTGTCCCATGACTCCCGTCTATGGCTCATGGGTGATCCATCTGTGGCTTATCTGTGGCCCACCTCTGGCCCATCTGTGACCCAGCGGTGACCCATGTGTAGTGCTGCGATGCATGCAAGCTCGTGAATACATGTATAATGAATATGATCAAATCATAGTACGAAATTTTTCACACATGGTTGATGCAGAAATCATTTCGATAAATTACCTGAGCGAAAAATCGCGACCGTAATGCGTGTCTGTAGACTAGCATAGTCAGATGTGTGACTGACGCTGCAGGAGTTGCCGGCCAGTCTACAGCCGAGACTAGTAGCTGTTAATACGCACAGCTTGGCTTACCTTCGTTAACTCTGATTGACCGTTGATCGACCCCTGATTGACCTCTGATTTATCCTTGGCTGACCTCTTGTTGATCGCTGGTTGGCCCTGGTTGATTTCTATCTGACCCCTGGTTTATCACTGCTTCACTCCTGGTTGACCCCTGGTTGACCACTGGTTGACCTCTAGTTGACCCTGGTTGACCCCCGGTTGACCCCGTGCTTCTGTGTTGCCCGTGCAGGACGGCTGATCGTGAAGGCGCTGTATGCGTACGTCCCTGCGTTCACCCCGCCCCCGCCCCAGACGCCAGACCTCAGCTTTGAGATGGGCGATATCATGGAGGTCCTGCGCGAGTAAGGGCTGCCTCGCTGCCCCTTAGCCCCTTGACGTTGACCCTCATCCCCTTGACCCCTTGGTACAGGAGAGGACAGGAATACTTTGCGTTACTACACCCGATTTTTAACTCCCAAAGCCGAACCAAGCCAAACCAAATCAAATTCTAAATAAACTGCTTGCCACTCGTGTTGCCGTGTGGAACACGGTAGTGCATTGGCAGCTTATGTAACTCAGATCCCCGAACCATTGCAAGATGAACATCCTTTGTTTCTGTATGACAAACAGAGTCGCTGAGCTAATAGTAGTACTAACTAATTGTAGAACAGTATCTGTGAGAGGTGTGAGTTGTGTTGTGTGTGTTGTGTGTGTTGTGTGTGTTGGGTGTGTTGGGTGTGGGGTATTGGAGTGATGTGATGTTAATTGTTGGATGTGTTCGGTGTTGCGTTTGGTGTGTTTGTTGGAGGTTCACTGCTGCATGGGTGATGGTGTGTTGCTTTTGGTGTGTTGGGATGTGCATGTAATTTGAAAATTGTGTGCCACATTTAGTTAAGTTTGTTTTTATTTGTTTTCAGAGACGGTGATTGGTGGTTGGCGAAAAACCTTCGAACAGGCTTGGAAGGCTTTATACCACGAAACTACGTTAGGGAGGAGAATAACCTTGAGTTGTTTGAGTAGGCGATATTCGTTTTGTAGATTTTTATTCATTGGGGGTTGAAAAAACCAGAGAATGTGCTTGCCTTTTGCCATTTAAAGCACTCCACTGTAGGAAATGCGACCGACTTCTTAGACTCTACAACAATGCCATCTAGAATACTACCACAAATGTTATAGAATTAACGTTGAATGCGGAGATGTGAATTTCAATACCAGATATTATTATTATTGTTTTCTTACATCCCGTGAAAGCGTGAACCACAAATCTAACGATATCATTTATGATTTATGCCATTGTCTTAGTATTTCGTTCCGGGGTTGGAGGGTGCACCAAGGTGTGCATTTTCAAATCAACTCAAATTTCATCGTGTCTAAACTGGCGCATCTACATAAATTTATTAACCGACAAATAAAATCATTAAAATATAAACAGTTTATGATAATGGTATTTCTGCATATACGTGTAACTGCTACGTACACGGCAGACATACATGTACATGTACGTCCATGTGGCCGTGGTCTGCATGATGGATAGCTGAGCAATGGTTGGTGTTCATTGTCAGTTGATTCCACGGCTGAGTATCTGTTGGTGTATGTTGACAGTTGGTTCCACGACTGAGTATCTGTTGGTGCATGTTCTCAACAGTTGGTTCCACGGCTGAGTATCTGTGTTTGTTGACAGTTGGTTCCACGGGTCGATCGGCAGGCTGGCTGCAGATAAGCAGCTCCAGGTCCCAGGAATCATTCCCGGCACTTTTCTAATTCGCGAGTCGGAGGCGAAAGACGGTAAGCGCTGCCAGCACTGCGCTGCAGCTAGACTACCTACTGTCGTTGTGTGTTGGCTACTGGGACATGTTGTGTGCAGCCATAAAATGTACTTGTAAGCCATCCAAGTTCTTATGAACCGATGAACAACAAAAGATCTCCAAAACTCCCCAAAAAATCACGAAACTGGAGAAGGCTTGTAGTATAAGCTTACGCATATGTATGCGCATGCAAATTATCGCTAGTTATGTTGATATAGAAGAATAAAGCCTGCTAATCCTTATAGATATTATTTATTATTCCGAATAACGATAGTTAGTTGGTACTACCGTGGTATTAGGGACCTCAAAACATATTCGATTCCTTGTGTCTGCATGTCGGCAAGTCGGCAAGCGACCAACCTCTCGTCGTCTAAGAAACTAATTTATGACGTCACGTTTTATTACCTTTAAAAACAATTGACACTTCTTCTTTTTTAAGTGGAAGCGCTTAGCTGCTGCAGCCTACATAGTAGGCCTAGGTTTAAGCAGCGTAGGCCTAGCGGCCGTAGGTCATTATTTTCTGTCATAGGATTTTAATGTACATGAATTGGTTCAGGAGTTAATTCAATCGGGCGCAATTAAATTAAGCTTGAAGGGCCTAATTTAATTAGGCTCAAAGGACATGTAGATATTAAATTAGACCCGAGGGGCCTAATAAACTTGGACTCAAAGGACCTCGGGATTCGACCTAGACGTATTTAAATTGACCCGAAAGGCCTAATTAAATCATAGGCCCGAAGGGCCTAATTTAAGTAAATTAGGCCTAACAGAAGATTATAAAAATTATAATGTAGCATTCACAGAAATTAAATAGCCTAGCGCCCAGGCTACATGCTAATAGTTTTGGTCCAGTTCAAACCTTATCTCTCGCGACTAGTCTATCTAAATTTGATGAGGCTCTCAATTATTTAACTTAAGAGATATTAATTACTATGATTAACACTGCGTTCGATTTACAAAATTGTACATAGTAAGCTCCATTAAAGGAGTAATATGGTCCAGTGCAGCGTTTTTATTATATATATCTTAGTTTTACAATAGAGTGAGACATACGTACATGTACATGTGGCTTTGATATAATTATCTATTCAATGTGCTAACTGGTGCCACTTGCGATTCACATAAATTATGCCTTTCACTTCCTCATTTATGTTAGATATTTCGGTGTGTTACTTGTGCAATACATACGTGTACATACATATTTTTATACCGTACACCAGTGCATGCAGATACAATTTTATATCTTAACTCGGGACTTTTAATATGTTATTGTTATGATTTTTAGTTAAACAAATGAATTAAGAAATGGTTAACATTTTGGTTTAACTAGACAAAAGGATGACAAAAGAATTGTTCATAGTTAAGCCCTCCTGAATTTTTGTTGAAAAGTTTGTAATTCAAATTAACGCAGGTAGTATGAAACTATCATTTACTTTTTATAACTTATATTGTCAAATTACATTATCAATTGACCTGTTTCATGACTTCGTGAACGAATTTGACGTGAAAGTGTACTAACGTTGACATTTTGCTAAAGTAGAAGTGTTGTGGCGTTGTGGCCGAGTGTTCTAAGTTGCGGAGCTCAGATTGCGGGTTCTACAGCGCGTCGGTTCGAATCGTGACTGTGGCTAAGATTTTGAGCCACTTCATCCATGCTTGGCAAAGGTGGTTTAAATTCGTCAGCTAACAAATGTTCCTACGATGCCTACCAGTCCATATTTGAACCACCACCAGCAAACATCAGCTGTTGCAATGGGCATCACCTGCCGCATAAGAGGACTGCCAAAAAGAGTGTTGTTCACGTTTCTGTTGCAAACGTAGTGGTGTTGCTAACGTTGCAGTGTTGCCAACGTAACTATGTTGTTGTTATGTTGCACTGTTGCTGACATAGCGGTATTTTCTACATTGCCGTGTTGCTACGTGGCGGTGTTGTTAACGATGCAGCGTTGCTATGTTGCAGTGTTGCTAACGTTGCGGCGTTACTAACGTTGCAGTGTTGTTACCGGTGCAGTGTTGCTATCTTATAAGTGTTACTAACGTTACGCTGTTACTAACGTTACGGTGTTGCTAGCGTTGTGGTGTTGCTAACGTTGTGGTATTGTTGTGTTTCAGGGACGTATGCGCTGTGTGTACAGGGCGGGTGGGGGGGCGCCGGCAGCAGCGGCATCAGACACTACCACGTGAGGCGGCTCGACAACGGCAGGCTCTACCTCTCTGCCAAGGAGAGCTTCGGCAACCTTGAGGAACTCTGCGAGCATTTCACAAGTGAGAGCCTTCATGTGCTTTGCAGTGGACCACTTCATAACGTAACAGTAAGAATTTACCGTGGCAAACATCTCCCCAAACGACGACTTTAGCAAGGATTTAGTTAAGTGTAATAGAAACTGTTGCAGACGCATTGACATGCTTACACTGTAGGCCTATATCTAAAGCAATATGTTAATAACTAAATTCTCAAAAATTAAATGCAAAATAAAGTATCGTTCTTTGATTTGTTAATCTCATAGCTACACAAAACGTGTGTTGTGTACGGTAACTGGACAGAAATGGATCACGTATACTTGAAGTCAAGTTGAATTTTGCAATGGTAGAGATTGCTTGTTGTCGCCAGAACCTCCGCACAGATTAGCAAGGTATGGTACATACATGAAGCTAGAACAGTGACAGACAAACAACCCGTGGTGCATAGTTAATACAGTGACAGACAAACAACCCGTGATACATAGTTAATACAGTGACAGACAAACAACCCGTGGTACATAGTTAATACAGTGACAGACAAAAAGCCTGCGGTATGTACATGTAGTTGATACAATGACAGACCAACAGGCCGTAGTACATAGTTGGTACAATAGCCCAAGAATTGTTTGCGACAACTTCGTTGGTTCAACGAATCACATGCTCCCATTAGAAGTCGTATAGTCGTGCAGCCCTGCAGCTGACGGCTTGCATAATGTGTTCAAGTCAGGTCCTGAATGCATATACATGTACTCGAGCACGAGGGGAAGTGTTTGCGGGTGACACGCTTTGTAGCGCATGTAGTCTGACGCTGAATGAGCTACATCACTGTTGACATGATGTGACCAGAGCAGGTCAAGATGAACAGGGTGGCACTTTAACCCCCAACCCGCTGACAAAGGCATCTCTGATGGGCTGTCAGTGGTGCAGGACGCAGTGGCATAGTGAAAGTTTCTGGCGCCAGTTTAGCACCCCCAATTTTTAAATTCATCCTAAATAAAACTCGCGATCGGTGGAGGGGGGCGGGGGGTGACGGAGCTTCTTTCTAAGAGCTACTGTGGCGTAATCTACATATTTAAAAAAAAAAATTGGAATTAGCAATTGGTTTTTTACACCCTTTAGCGTAAGTGTACAACTGTATAAAACTACTGTGTCAATGTAAAATCCATTCTCGCGCCCCCAACACTTTACACCCAGCGCGGCCGCTCTGCTTGGCTCCCCTCGCACGCCACTGTCTGGTCCTAGTGGCCCCCCGCTCCACGCTACTGCCAGGCCCCAGTGGGCCCCCTCGCCACGCTACTGCCTGGCCCCAGTGGCCCCCCCGCTTCACGCTACTGCCAGGCCGCAGTGGCATCCCTCGCCACGCCATTGCGTGGCCCCAGTGGCCGCTCTTGCCACGCTACTGCCAGGCCCTGGTGGCCCCTCTCGCTACGCTACTGCCTGGCCCCAGTGGCCCCCTCGCCACGCTACAGCCAGGTCTTACTCTGCACTCCGTACGTCATTTTGGAGCAGTTAAAGACACGAATGGTTTACATAGAGCGCAGAGTGGAAATGGTTTGTTTAATGTCTGCGCGGTGGTGTGTCGCAGAGGCGCGGGACGGTCTATGCTGCGCGCTCACGAGACCGTGTCCCAAGGCGAAGCCGATCACATGGGACCTGTCACCCGGCACACGCGACCAGTGGGAGGTGGACCGTGACGCGCTGACGTTCGTGCGCCGCCTCGGCACGGGACAGTTCGGCGAGGTGTGGGAAGGTGCGTGCTCACTCTTGTCTGTAGATATCGAACGCAGGGTTCTGAGTAACTTCGCCCGGCTTGTGCAATGTCCTGAATTGTCTCTTTGAATTATTAATTGGCAGGTAGCTTGGCATTATGGTCATTTATATCATGTGTGTATGTATCTACTGAGAGTTACAAATGCGAATACGGTAATAATAATTTTTAAAACTGGCAATTTGACTAGATTAGTGATTCTTTTACATTAAATTATTTTTATGACAGTCATAAATGATCACTTAAAAATTATATTTGAATACTTTTGGTGACGACGAAGCAACTTACTGGTAAAAAGTGTGAGTAAACTGTAGCTTATGCTTTGCAATCAGTATCTTAATTTCCTAAGGCTGAGTTTTTCCATCGAGTATTAAAATTTAATCGCGGGTCATGACATCATCACAGCCAATGAGCGCGCTGAACGCTCGATCTATGGTTAATTTATCGCCATGCTACTGGGTTTTGCAGAATGAATCTCCGAAAAAATGTGTGTTAACACTAGATGAAAAAACTCGGCCTAAGTGTTTATTGATGATACGGTCGCCTACACGCGTTGCTTAGCGGACCAGTGCTATGAAAAAGCTTGCTCACAATGCATGCCGATTCTAACGGCTTCTGCTGCAGCAGCCGGTACTACATGTATGCCTGCTGATGCGACTGCAGGCTGGTACTAAACCCTGCTGCTGCTGCAGGCCGATACTAAACCCTGCTGCTGCTGCAGGCCGATACTAAACCCTGCTGCTGCTGCAAGCCGGTACTAAACCCTGGTGCTTCTGCAGGCCGTTACGGCGCAGTGCGGGTGGCCATCAAGACGCTCAAGGACTCACGCGTTGACTCCCAGTCGTTCCTCACGGAGGCGGCGGTGATGAAGCGCCTGCAGCACGCGCGCCTCGTGCCGCTCTACGCCGTCTGCTCACTCCAGCAGCCCTTCTACCTCGTCACGGAGCTCGTCAAGCACGGCGACCTGCTCGCCTTCCTGCGCGAGGACGAGGGGGCGCGCCTCTCCCTCACCAACCTCATCAACATCGCGGCGCAGGTCCGCCACTCATGCCCCTCTTTGTAGTGGCCTTTCTCATGGGGCAAATATGTTCAATTATGAAAGAGCGTTGGCCCATCCCATCTTAAAATTTTCATGATGGTGCATTTATCGCTTGAATTTATCTTTAACCCACTTTTTTCAATATCTTTACGAGGTAAATGCTAGACATTTTTGCTACCCAACGGGTCACCTGGCTGTTCGAGGAGACCTTATTGCTAGGCGACTAATCCCAATTGAAATTCATCTCAGCTGACCCCCAAGCCTGAAGCCATTTTTCTAGGCAAGAGCGCAACCACCGGGGGGGGGGGTCGGGGGGGGTCATGACCTCCCCAACTTGTGGGATGATAGCTCCATTTTTAAGCGTTTTTCGATATACATTTTTCCTTATTTCCGTTGGCTAAGTAGTTGAATTAACTCAAGCCTCTGACGGTCTAACCCCGACCTCCCCAACTTTTAGAGTGTGGTTGCGCCCCTGCCTGTAGTTGCAGTTTTGAGCATGTAGCAGACGTAATGATTAGCCAAAATGTATCGGACGCTGTGATTGGCTGGCTTGTGTTAAATGCTGCAATTGTCTGGCATGTGTCAGACGCTATGATTGGCTGCTATTTGTTGGACGCTGTTATTTACTGGCACATGTCGGATGCGGTCATTAGCGGAAATGTATCGGACGCTGTGATTGGCTGAATGTTTCAGACGCTCTGATTGGTTGGCATGTGTTAGACGCTATGATTTCTTGGAAATTTGTGGACGCTATGATTGGCTGGCATGTATCGGACGGTGTGATTGGCTAGCAGGTTGCCGATGGGATGATGTACATGGAGGAGAAGGGCCTGGTGCACCGCGACCTGGCGGCGCGCAACGTGCTCGTTGCTGACAACTACGATGTCAAGATTGCTGACTTTGGACTGACACGCTTCACCGTCAACCACGTCTACCTCATGCAGCCAGGTCCTGCCATGTCTACCTCATGCAGTCAGGTCCTGCCTTGTCTACCTCATGCAGCCAGGTCCTGCCACGTCTACCTCATACAGCCAGGTCCTGCCACGTCTACCTCATACAGCCAGGTCCTGCCACATCTACCTCATGCAACCAGGTCCTGCCACACCTACCTCATGTAGCCAGGTCCACCTCATGCAGCCAGGTCTACTCATGAGTGTAGATAAATCCATGAATTAAATTATGAAACTGAAATGAAGCGGATTTAACCATTGTACACCAGGGCATTAAAGCATATACTGCAACATTTGCTGACAAAAAAACTGAAATGTTGGCAGGTTCCAAGTTCCCGATCAAGTGGACTGCACCAGAGGCTCTCAGTCACGGCAAGTTCACGATCAAGTCGGACGTGTGGGCGTACGGCATCCTGCTTGTCGAGATCGTCACCTATGGATCCACACCCTATCCCGGTACTTCTCACACCCTAACCCGGTACGACCCACACCCTACTCCTGTACGACAAACACCCTACCCCGATATGAACCACACCCTATCCCGGTACGACCCACGCCCTACCACGGTACGACCCACACCATACCCGATACGACTCACACCCTACCCTGGTACGATCCACACCCAATCCAGGTACGACCCATATCATACCCCGATACGATTCACACCCTATCCCGGTACGACCCACACCCGATCCGGGTACTACCCACACCCTATCCCGGTATGACCCACACCCTACCCCGATGCGTCTCACACCCTACCCCGGTACGATCCACACCCCATCCGGGTACGACCCACACCTACCCCGATACGATTCACACCTTGCCTCGGTACGACCCACACCCCGTCCGGATACGACTCACACTCTACCCCTGTACGATTCATACACAACCCCGGTACGGCCCACACCCTACCCTAATTCGACCCACACCCTATCCTTGTATGACCCACACCCTACCCCGGTACGACCCACACCCTACTTCAGTACGACTCATACCCTACCCCGGTACGACCAACACCACACCACCCCAATATGATCCACACCCTACTCCTGTACGACCCACACCACACCCCGATATGATCCGCACCCTGCCCCGGTAAAACCAACATCCCACGCAAGTACGACCCATACCCTACCCCGGTACGGCCCATACCCTATCCCGGTACGACCCACACCCTGCCCCGATGCGACTCACACCCTACCCTGATACGGCATACTCCCTACCCCGATATGACCCACACCATACCCCGGTACGACTCACACCCTATCCCGGTACTACCCACACTATCTCCCGGTACTACCCACTCCCTACCCTGATACAACCAACACCCTACCCAGGTACGATCATACCTTAGGCCGGTACGACCTACACCCTACCCCGGTGCGACCCACACCACACCCCGGTACGACTCCCACCCTACCCTGATAGGACCAACACCCTACCTCGGTACGATCCATACCCTACCCCGGTACGACCCACACCACACCCCGGTACGACTCACTCTATCCCGGTACGACCCACACCCTGCCCCGGTACGATCCACACCGTACCCCGTGTACAGCCCACACCCTACCCGGGTACGATCCACACCCTACCCCGGTACTACGTCGCATGACGGTAGATCGTCGTGTGACTCAGGTATGACCAGAAGGAAGGCTGTGTGGTGCAGATATGACCAGTAAGATCGTCGTGTGATGGAGGTATGACTAGTAAGATCGTCGTGTGACGCAGGTATGACCAGTAAGACGTGTGGCCCAGGTATGTCCAACAAGGAGACGAATGACCTGGTCCGGAGTCACGGCCGCCACGCGCGCCCTCCCGGCTGCAGCGAGGTCATGTATGACGTCATGCTCGCCTGCTGGAGCCGCCTACCGAGCGACCGACCCACTTTCGAGCATCTCTTCCACACGATGGAGAACTTTGACGTCTCCACTGAGCCCGGATATGTGGATCAGGACCACGACACCGATTTGAACCACTGATCGTTGCCTGTTTGTGTTGTTGTAACTAGGCACATTAAACTGAATTGGAATTGTGTTTTGTATGTATGTATATATATACTGCACTTGTAACGCACCAAAAATATATCATGCAAACGAGATGGAAAAACATCATTAGGCTGAATCGTAGGTGCCACCCCAGCTGCGTTTTAAAATATGGACTGCCCTGCCGGGCCTGGGGAGGTGGACTCAGAGGCTGTTTGATTCCTATAGTCTCCTAGGCTTGGCGTTAGTTGGGCCTGGATCTGCGCGTGACGGGGGCCCTCAGACTCTGGACCGATGTCATCAACAGACGTGATGGATTAAGACTCGGCTTAACCCTCCCTCCGCCTCAAGGGCAGAGGGAGGGTTAAGACTCAGCTCAATCCTCCCTCTGCCTGAAGGGCGACGGCCCATCGGTCTCTCGATGTACCTTCGTAGGGTCAGAGCACGTAAGAACGTATGTGTGACGGTAGTTACAAACGTCCAACCTGTGCTAGTATGGAAAAATGGACGGGAAAAACGGAAAGATCTAGTACAAGACGTTCATGTGAATTTGTTTAGTCAAATTGTTTTCCTGATCAGTGAGATATTGCTGAAATGGAAAATCTCAAATATACAGAAATTATGTTTTTTAGCATTCAAAAATATTGTAATCTACATTGTATACAACACAGACGAACGTCTATGTTGTACATGTAGCTACACTGAAACTGGCAAAAGTTAAAACTAGAAGAGTCAGACCCCCTCCACTTCTTCCTCCCATAAGAGGGGATATTCTCTAATAGGCACTTGGTTCGACTTCAACACCCTCCGAAAGCAAGCGCAGATTGCCGCAGCGATGCAGGCGGCTCTAGTCTGGACCAAAATAGCTCTACCCTAGGCCTACCCTAATCTAGGCGCCTGCATGCTGTAGCGCATAGGCTGACTACCACCCCTGCTGCGGGTAATTACATGTAGGCCTATATTTTCCTCCCCGAACACCATCTTGCCTAAATTTGAATCATTGAACTGCACTGAAAAGTATATTTTTCACTTCGATGTGTACCTTCCAAATAAATAATGTTTTTGAGACCCTTCAGTATTTCGTTGCGGCAGACCTTCCTGTAAGAGAGCATTATAATTAAGCTCTGCGTAGTAAGAAATGCACGATCACACTGCTTACTTCTACTTGTCTCATATAGCCCACAGTCTGCAGCAATTCTAACGTCTGCAATCTACACCGCCTACAAGACGTTGTCTCAAGCACCGTCAGGTCGGCGTTGGAAGGGGAGGTTGGGGCAGTGTTGTGAAGTTTGGAGGACTTCCAGAAATATTCTCAAAGAAGAACGCTGAACGTCCGCAGTGCCATTTGCGAACTGTCCTCATTCTAGAGCCGCTCGCCTTCTCTCCCCCCCCCCCTCTCTCCCTCCCCCCCCCCCTCCCCCCCGACAAACACAACCTTTGTTGCTTGATGAATAGCTGACGGCAGGACGCACGACGACTGCGCCTCCTCGTGTCAGCCGGTCGATCTATCAGACTCGACCCGGACTTAATCAATCTTGTATGGCCCCGCGGGACCCGACCAGCTGTGTGCTCGAGCGCGAGGAACTAGCGCCGACCCGCAGTAATGAGGCTGTTATTGACGTCACTCGGAGCGAACATGCCGCGCTGTCTGACTGTACACACAACTCGGTCACATCAAGTACATAGCCTACATAAGTCGATTAATGAGTACACACAACTCGGTCACATTTAAGTAAACACTCAACTCGGTCACATTCAAGTATATGCCACTCGGTCAGACTCAAGTACATGTACATGCCACTCGGTCACATTCAAGTACAAACATAGCTCGGTCACACTCAAGTACGCACAATTCTGTTACGTTGAAGTACACGCAACTTGGTCACATTCAAGTACACACAACTAGGTCAGATTAAGTACACGCACAACTCCGTCACATTCAATGCAATGGAACCTTATGTATATATACATGTAGGTCGCCTATGATGTAAAGTGGGATTTTGAATACGAAAGGACACTCCATTTAGTAAAATTAACTCGAAATTAGCTTGAAATTTGATCCATTGAATCTTGATCATGTGTGGAGGGATTGCGAACTCTAGCATTTATTTTTATTTTTCTTAATTCTATGGATTCGAGCTACACTGTACAGTGTACATGCATATTAGCTCGAGCGTTTTCTCTTCGGCTCTGCCATACAGTTGTATGTTCTTAATCTCTTCCGGATACAGTAACGCGTCTCTTATCCGCAATGATTCTAGGAGTTTTGTTGACAGAGTACCGAGCGGTTCCTCACCGGGAGGCCGCACTGCCAGTTGCTTCATCAAAGACTTCCTTACTATAGAACGCTTTGTCAACAATGATTAGTAAAATCGTTTATATTGCGATAATAATATTCTCATTGCAGAAGACATGCCGAAAATTAGTTGATGTCATAGGCTATTAATTATTGAAGTCCTGTAAGCTAAGGGCTGAGCCACGAACTGTGAAGTTACCGTAAATGCGTTCTGTAAATTATTGTAAATTACTGTCACTGCAAGTTACCGTAAATGCGTTCACTGAGGTTGTCGGTGTCAAAGTTGATCTACTTTACAATAAAAATCTCACAATACCCATAGGCTGCGGTCAAATTAAAAAAATCCTTCATGTAAGCCAAGCCTACATGGACATTAAAATAATCCATGGGGCTCAGTTCGAAAAAAATTGTTCGAAAACTACTGCGTGATGCCCCCCCCCCCGCCTCTCAGAAAATGACAAGAAAAATGTTTATCATCCACAAATCTAATGTTGTTCCCCCTTCCACGTATACGCAGTGCGCAGTATGATTCACACCCCCCGCCCCCTCTCAAATTGGCAACTCTCACAGGAAACACTCGCCTCCTTCACTCTATCCACCGGAAATGCTTAGCCCCTGCCCGGATATGCCCCAGGGCCCAGGGGCAGCTCCCCCTCCCCTTCCCGTCAGTCAAGTAGACCCACCACAGCAGCCCTACAGCAGAGACGACGAGCGCCGGCGCGAGTTGCAAAATATTTGTACGCGCCCTGCCAAACAGAGGCGGCGCCGGTTTGCTTTCAAACTTTGGGGGCGGGGGGGGGGGGGGAGTAAGTCCTGTTGCGTTGCTGCATGAGAAACGCGTTCCTTTACATAAAATTGTCCCTTGCAGGAACGCAATTTTTTAATCAAGCAGTGATTTCTATCCCCGGGCCAGACGCAGCGTTTCGATTACTTGTATTCGAAACGCTGGTATTCCAAGCACCAGTAGTTCTAGCGTACGCTTTTTCACATGGCGTTATTCCTAAAACACAAGCGTATGGCGCACTGACAATGCAACCGATCACCTCGCTTTTGAAAAGCAATCTTTTGAGCTGCCACGCAATGTTTTCCAAAACGCGTATTTGAAAAACAAGCGTTTCAGCCACAAGCTTCTCGAAAGTAAGATTTTTGTTTTTCAACCGCGCGCTCTGACTGGGTGCAACCACGCCTCCAACACTTGACGCTCTACCGCCGTGCTACTAGCAGCACAGCTAGCACTGCACGGTGACGTGAGCGCGCGTTGCATGACGGGACGGACTGCGCTGAGCGCGCGTTGCATGACGGGATGGGTGGCTCTCATGAATCTTGCACGACGCGTCCACAGCGCGCACGTCGGCGCTCGGGGGGCGTTCAGGGACGAACTGCGTTCACGACGACCGTGGGAGGCTGGGGGGGGCTGGGGGGGCTGGGGGGCTGGGGGGCAGGGGATGGAAGCGTCCGATAATTAGAAAAGAGGGCAGAAACCTGTCAATATTTGAAGCATTTATAATCTTAATTTTCACAAACACTTTTCTGTTTTAAAAAATGTCGAACAACTTCGCGCGACATGCGTCAAACAGAACGGAACCTCAAAGTTGTCAATAATTTGGGCTGTAAGCGCCGAGAGCAACAGATAAAGTTCGATCACATTTTAACAAATATTAATCTATATTATGTTTTTCAAAATATAATACGATTTCA
Source organism: Chamaedrilus cognettii (assembly GCA_034695025.1). Lineage (NCBI taxonomy): Eukaryota > Metazoa > Annelida > Clitellata > Enchytraeida > Enchytraeidae > Chamaedrilus > Chamaedrilus cognettii. The sequence goes on along the minus strand of JAQIWG010003541.1, from coordinate 430 downwards.
AAACTGTACATAATATCATTTGCATGAGGAGCCTAACCAAGCTTCATCTACAGTCGCCTGTTGTCCGGGTTGTCAACATCACTCCGTCATCAGCTATATTGCTGTACATGACGTCGCGTTTCCAATACATGTCTTTGATTTCAGCGGCATGTTCTACTATCTCGCTGCAGTGCATAGTTCCACGCCTTGCATGCGATCACTCCGTTCCTTCCAATCATCCCACGACACCACAGTCGCCTCGTTCGATCGACCTACCTACAAACACCCCCCCCCCTCCAACCCGTGTCTCCCCCCCGCCCCCCATCCTTCCGTTAGAAATTCCTCGCCGGCGCTCCGGAGGCAAAATAATCAATCGAGGGATTAAGCCCTCCCCCTGTACCCCCCCGCCTGCACCCCCCCTTCCTGCACGCTCTCTCCCCCCCCCTTGTCT
>JAQIWG010003540.1:0-17664 GCA_034695025.1 Chamaedrilus cognettii | reverse complement strand
ACCAGACTGCTAGACTGCTAGACTTCCTGATAGACTACCAGACTGCTAGACCAGACTGCTAGACTGCTAGACTTCCTGATAGACTACCAGACTGCTAGACCAGACTGCTAGACTGCTAGACTGCCTGCTATCCACTGGGCTACCTGCTCTGTAGTAGCGACACTGTTCTATGTTCTAGCACCAGCTAATAGATGCAGCATGTTGTCCATGCAACGTATATTGCTTGTTCTAAGTGTGGCAAGCAAATACTATATAGGTTGTGTGTTTGTAGGCCGCGCAGACCCAAACTGTGCACTTGGTCATGTGCTCAAGGCTCTCTTCAAGAATGATGGCTTTATGACAAAGGTCTGCCAGGGCTGCTACTTGTATCTTAACATCTGCTTATTTGAACCAACACAACACCACAGGCTTTGTTTGTGGGGTTTGCTTTCAGAATTGCAGACAACGTCAAAAGGTAGTTGAAGTAGGTAAAGGTAGGTATGTGAATGGGTAATAGGTAGTTTATTTATGTATTTGTGAATGTCTTGCATTATGGTGATATATGAGAAACTAATGATCTGCTCACAGCTTGTGTGTTTGTGAGGTTTTATGTGTGTTTTATTTTTGTTTTTGTTTTTTATCGCTCACAGATTGTGAGCCCTAATCTGTGAGCCTTTGTCTGCTCACAGATAACGAGCACTTATCTGTGACCCCGTGTGTTTGCTATAGATAGTGAGCACTTATTTGTTGCTCCCAGATAGCAAGCACTTATCTGTTGCCCACAGATAGTGAGCACGTATCTGTTGGTCACAGATAATCAGTACGTACGTATCTGTTGGTCACAGATTGTGAGCACGTATCTGCTGAGTCGTGACGGCGTGTCGGGGGAGGCAGAGCTGCAGGCCGGCCTCAGTGACCTCCACACGGTTGCGTGTCGCCTGCTGCTCGACATCATGCCCGGCCTCGAGACCTCCGTCATCTTCCAGGAGAACGTCAGTCTTCACTGCTCGCACTGCTCTTTGAACTCAATTGAATTTGATTCTTATTTGATTTGATTTGGATTTGATTTGATTATTAATATGATTTGATTTTATAATTATTATAATTTGATTTTTTTCATGATTCAATTTAGTTACAATGATTTTATTTGAACTGCGACATTGAGAAAACTGCGTTGTCTCCAGGGTTTTCAAAAGTGCAACATTGGCGCGCCAATTTCAACCATGAACCTGAAATGGCAACCATAAAAAATCATCCGCTGTTGCCATTTTTGGCAACCATGAAAAACAGATAAGAGACAAGTTATAAAAGGGAAGACACCTAAAAAGCAAAAGTTTAAAAACGATGACTGGGCAAGCGTAGAATGTGTCAAGATATGGTAGATAAGAAATTTTAAGCTGAAATGTATTGTCAGCTTCTCCCCCCCTTCCCGCTCGTGAGTTACTCGAGGACTGAAGTACCGGCACCTTCTATGTTTTGGCAACGGCTGGCAACCATGAACTTGATCCCGCTGCCAAAATGGCAACAACCATCAGCCTTAAAGTTTTTGGAACACTGCTTGTGTCTGCAGTCTTGTGTATGTAGCACAAGGCTGATCCTAAGCCACTTTTAGAAATGAACTTCTGTTTTGCTATATGACTAGAGTGCATCTTGAAGTCGAAGTGGTTTTATACTATTGAGACCAGTGTTGGTATAACTGGTGTGTATGTGACGCAGTGGTTGTATGACGTGTGTGTGTCAGTCTTGTATGTGATGCAGTGATAGTGCGCGGATGTGTGTATGAAGCGGTGATGGTGTGAGGGGTGTGTGTGTGTGAAGCGGTGATGGTACACGGGTGTGTGTGAAGCGGTGATGGTGCACAGGTGTGTGTGTGTTAGGTAGTGATGGTATGCTGGTGTGTTTGTGCAGGAGTCCCTGGTGCGTAACCTGCTGGGTTGGGCTGAGTCTGCGTCGGAGCCGCTGCGCTCGTACGCCACGGGCCTGCTCGCCTCCGCCATGGACATCGCTGACGTCGCGGCGACCTTCAAGGACCGCAACGCTGTCCTGGTATGTGTGTCATCTCTCTGTGTCTTGCTGGTATGAGCATCACATCTCTGTGCCATGATGGTATGAGTGTCACCTCTCTGTGCTGTGCTGGTATGCATGTCACATCTCTGTGCTGTGCTGGTATGCATGTCACATCTCTGTGCTGTGCTGGTATGCATGTCACATCTCTGTGCTGTGCTGGTATGCATACATGTTACATATCTGTGTCATGCTGATATGCGTGCGACTTCTCTGTGCCCATGCCACATCTCTATGCCATGCTGGCATGCGCATCACAGACGCTGTGTGTGCCACTAGGTACCACTGATGCTGTGTGTGTACCACTAAGTACCACTGATGCTGCATGTGTACCACTAAGTACCACTGATACTGTGTGTGTACCACTAGGTACCACTGATGCTGCGACGCCTGCATGAGCTCAAGGAGGAGACTCACAAGGTCGAGGCTCCCTCCCAGCAGACACTCGACAGTCGGCCGTTCAAGAACATCGGACACGACGCCATCGGTCCAGAGAGCAACAGAGAGTCTACTGTGTCACCTAGGGGTGAGAGCTATGGCCCTGCCCGGGGGTGGGAGTGAGCGGTGCCACATAGGGATGAGAGCTATATAGCTCCGCCCGGGGGTGGAAGTGAGCGGTGCCACTTTGGTTTGAGAGTGAGCGGTGTCGCATAGGGGTGAGAGCTATACAGCCCCGCCCGCGAGTGAGAGTGAGTGGTGCCACATAGATGTGAGAGCTATATAGCTCCAACCGGGGGTGAGAGCGGTGCCACAAAGGGATGAGAGCTATATAGCCCCAACCGGGGGTGAGAGTGACAGGTGCGACGTATGGGTGAGAGCTGAGCGGATCTACCTCGGAGGCAGAACTTAGCGTAATAGAACCGTGTCCATTTCCTCCAGATGATCAGATGTGGCATAGCTGTGGACATAAGCTTTTTCTGATTATTGCCTCAAGTTTCTCTACTATTGGCCTCAAGTAGTGGATGTGTTCATGTACATGTGATAATCCTGCGTTTAGTTGAAGGCTGGTGATATTGAGTGTTTCATAGTTGATAAAAAATTTCCATTGAGGTTATTTATGGTAGGGTTTAATTGTGTTGGTTTTTGTTTTTCGTTCTTATCCGATATTGTTGTACTTTTATGCGCCTACGATAAAAGTAATTCGAGTGCTGCAATCTGCATTAATTAATGATAATGCAAAATATTGTATCTTGTTTACACTGATGTGTGCAATATTGTTTGATCTGCTTCAATCACATTGATTCATGCCATGACAATTTACTGGTTCTGGCTCTGATTCTAAATATGAATCTAGTGAAATTTCTAAAATTTTATGTTGCTTGTATTAAACTTTAGCTTTTCAACTATATTCCTGTACTGTAGGGGTTAGGCATAGGCAAAAGGCTTTTCGTAGTTTCATATATTTGTTTAAGCTCATTACGCTTACTTAATTAAGTGCTGTTTGCGTTTGTAATCTGTCATATACTGAAGTAATAAATGACAGAAAAGAAAACACTGTCAGTGAGGACATTTTGATCACAGATCCAGTGGTGATCAGTTCGGAGGGTTCACTGTCGGTCGTGACTCTGAGTTCAACCCAGGCAGGGGACGAGGTCGGGCAGGAGGTCACCAGCTTGTCCCCCACCAAGCGTAGAAAGGTCAACGGCAAGAAGGAGGTTAGTTGTATTCCACTCCATTACATCCATCATCTGCTCATCTATGAGATTGAACTGTTTTTACTCTTCGTCAATGACTCTTGAGGACTGTGATACTATATCATGTTTGAGGACTATGTTACTATATCATATTTGAGGACTCTATGATACTATATCATGTTGGAGGACTCTGTGATACTATATCATGTTTGAGGACTATGTCACAATATCATGTTTGAGGACTCTATGATACTATATCATGTTGGAGGACTCTATGATACTATATCATGTTTGAGGACTCTATGATACTATATCATGTTTGAGGACTCTATGACTCCATATATACCTTAGTAGTGACGTAGGAGAGGATTTACTTTTTCTAGTCATTTTTGTGTCGTCCTTACTGTGCACTGTATATATATATCGCTGAAACTGAAAGAAAGGGTGTGCACTAATATATAAGAAGCGCAATGATATATGGTAGTGAGACATGGGCAATGAAGGCCGATCAAGAGGCCCGATTTGAGCGGGCAGTGATGAGAATGGTGAGATGGATGAGCAGGGTGTCGTTGAAAGAGAGGAAGTATAGTGCCCATCTGAGAGCTAGAATGGGGTTGGAGGCAGTGAGGAGATAGTAACAAGAATTACAATGAAATTCAGATACAAATTTAATATATATATACAATATATTCCAAAGAAAAAAAAAATTCACTATCACCATTTGCTTCATCAGTTCTGTGTTCATATTTATTTGTTGATGAGTCAAATTATCGCGCGCTGCGTTCAACGTTGTTGTGCGCGGCGTCTCTGGGATCTGTGCACGACTGCGCACATACGCGCTTAGAATAAACATTGCAGGTGATATTATCTCTGTATACTGATGATACGTGTATAACTATATAATTATACAGGTGATGTATTAGGCTGATATATCCATGTATGCAGGTGGATGCAGAGGATGTGATTGGTGCTTTGACCGGGTCCAAGCGTCTGAGGGTGTTGCGGGAGAACAGCCTGCTCGCTAGCTCCCATTCAACGCCCTGCTTCCCTGACGAACTGAGCCCCCCACCCGGGGGGGTGGGAGAGGGGGCGAGGGGACCGGAGGGTGAGAGCAGGAAGGGCAGTGGGGGGGGCATGCTGAGGGCGGGCAGTCTGTCTGATCTGCAGCCCTCGCGCTCATGCTCCAGACGCACTGATGCAGGTCTGTCTCTAGACAGCACTATCTCTGGTGCATGGATATGGGACTATGGGTCTGTCTGTAGACAGTGCTGCCTCTGATGCACTGATGCAGGTCTGTCTCTAGACAGCGCTGTCTCTTATGCACGGCTGCAGGTCTGTCTGTAGACGCTGTCTCTGGTGCATGGATGCGGATCTGTCTGTAGACAGCAGTAACTCTGATGCACCAATGCAGGTCTGTCTATGGACAGACTGCCTCTGATGCATGGATGTGGGTTTGCAGACGGTGTTGCCTCTGATGCATCGCTCTGGGTCTGTCTCTAGACGGCACTTTCTCTGATGCACTGCTGTGGGTTTATCTCTAGACAGCGTTTTGTCTGATGCACCGCTGTGGGTCTGTCTGTAGACAGCAGTGCATCATATACACAGGCACAAAATTTCTAACTGCAGTTGGGCAGCTGTGTAATAAAATGAAATAAAAATATGTTGTTTAGAATCTATATTGTTTTCTTTGATCTTGTTGCTTCCGAAATTGATAAGTAGGGAAAGAAAATTAATTGCCGAGCCATTTGAGATTAGTTTAAAATATGTTTTGACTCTTTTAGATTTGTTGGCAATAAATGTTGAGGTATTTATTTACTGGTTTTTCTTATAATTAGTTAAAATACAAGCTGATGCTTAACATTGAGAAACATTGAAATATATATTTAGCAAAAATTCATGTCCTTGCATTCAGTTAGATTTTTGAAGAGGTCAACAATTTATTGTCTTTAAGAATAGTGAATAGTTTATCGTGGAACCATATTTGCTTTACGGTAAAGAACAGTGTGAGTACGTGTGTGTGCAGGTAACGACTGCAGCAACAGTTGCTGGGCGGAACTGGCTCCCTATGTGATCGGCACGTACTGCATGTACCCGCTGTCGAGCCAGGTGCAGCAGCGCCTCATTCTGCGCTACCTCCAGCCCATGGGGGAGTACCAGGAGGTACACCTGTGCCTCAACATTATGATTGTAACTGTTCCCATGGGGGAGTACTAGGAGGTACCCCTGTGCCTCATTCAACATAGTGATTGTAATTGTTCCTATGGGAGAGTACCAGGAGGTACCCCTGCGCCTTATTGCTTATAACGATTGAAACTGTTCCCATGGGGGAGTACCAGGAGGTTCCCGTGCGCCTCACTCCACATAATGATTGTAACTGTTCCCATGGGGGAGTACCAGGAGGTACCCCTGCGCCTCACTCCACTTAGTGATTATAACTGTTCTGGATGTTTTTTCTGATGCATGTCTGTGTTAGCACAGGTTTGACATTTTTCTGAATCTGAGTTTTTGTGACCGGATGACGTGCGTCTTGCCTATCAGAATTCTTTCTTACTGGAATGATGATTATTATCAGCTAGCGACACTTGCGTGTTTAACAACCTTGCTGAAGGGTTTGTAACGCTTGGTTTCATAGTTGCCAGCGCCAGGACTCTAATCCAGGTCTCTAGTCTTCTCTTCTTAGTTCGACATCTTAATCACTATGACGATTGATGAGCAGTGGGTTCAAGAGCGGAGTAGTCGGTTATTACTAATTTGTGAGCTGTACCAATTTCATGATGACGATAGTACACCGTGACTCAAAAGTAAAGGACCAAATAAATTTCTTTAATAACTGCGGAAAGCAATAAGCGTTGTCAATTAAATTTAAACCACATTAATTATTGCGTCGTATTTCTGCCTATTTTTGTTGAATTTCATCAAGCGGTTAAAAAGATACGAGTAGTCAAAGTTGACCTACGAAAAAACGCGTCAACCAATCTGGGAAACTGCTTAATTGCTGTTTGCACCTCTTGTGCAAGCCAACAATTGTTCACGTTACTATTTACGTTGTGATAGTTACAGAATGTTCAATTTGTGTCACTTTTTGGTAATTCCCTGCTTCTGGTATTCGACGCTGATTTTTGAAAACGCGTTTTGATAACAAGCACCATGTTGCTAATATGATAATTGACAGCGTGCCACTTTGATTCCCAGCGCATTTGTGTCATTCTTCTTTTAAACTACACTCTTCAAACGTTTCATGTGCATGTTGAAACCAAATCTTGTTCAAACATGAAATTTACATTCCTGGATTGCTAACAATTATTGGATTGGAATAAGAGATCGCTACCACAAAATTGTTGATGAGTATAGCAATTCAGCAGTTTCCTAGCTTGCTCGACATGGTTTTTCGTAGCTCAACTTTAGCTACTTGTATCTTTTTAACCGCTCAATGATATTCAACGAAAATTGGCAGAAACATGAAGCAATGATCCAAGTTAAAGTGGTAAAAATTTCATTGACAATGCTCATTAGTTTCGCTAGTTATTGAAGAAATTCATTGGGTTCTTCACTTTTGAGCCATGGTGTACTCTGTTTTGATTATATCTTGATTTAGTTTATCATGTATGAAATTCATAGACATGATTGCATGCCTGTTTTTTAAAGTTTCCATTGACAAATATTGGATGATGTTGACTTGAAATATTTATGATGGCTGGACAGATAGTCCAGCCATCATAAATACTTCAAGTCAACATCATCACAGTATACAAAAATTATTTCCAAGGAGTGTCTTCTTATGCGTCGTGCAACTTTTGGATCTATCTCTGTAATCCTTGATAGTGACTGTTGTTTCCTACAGTTGTTTGATCACATGTTTGACAACAGTGTCATGGACCTGTTGTTTTTTGCTGCAGTTGTTGGGTCACATGTTTGACAGCAGAGTCATGGACCTGTTTGTTGATACAGTTGTTGGGTCACGTTGCTCTGTTGTTTGTTGCCGCAATTGTTAGGTCACATGTTTGACAACAGAGTCATGGACCTGTTGTTTGTTGTTGCAGTTGTTGGATCACATGTTTGACATCATAGTCGTTGACCTCTTGTTTGTTGTTGCAGTTGTTGGGTCACGTGTTTGACAACAGAGTCATGGACCTGTTGTTTGTTGATGCAGTTGTTGGGTCACATGGCTCTGTTGTTCGTTGCCACAGTTGTTGGGTCACATGTTTGACAACAGAGTGATGGACCTCTTGTTCTACTACATAGATCTTCACCAGAACAAAGATGTTCGCCTCGCTTTTGAAGCACTCAAGGTAACAGCCGACTTTATTAGAATGGCTCGTGGTTTTCTTGCGGTTATGTACAATGCAGTACATTGCACACGTAACATTTTAAAAGATGGTGTGAGAGTTTGTTTGTGACTCTTCTTAGTATAGGTGTGTTTGAGCATTTAGCAGCAGGCGCTATGATAGGGCCTCTCTTAATATTGTGTGATGGTGTAAATAATTGTGGTTGGTGATGAAAATTCTGCATTTTCATTAATGCTGTTTGTTGATCATTGTTCAACTATGATGATCGCTTTCTTAAGGACTATAAAATCACAGAAAGACTGCCTCTCTCTGCACGCTGTGTTGCGGCAGGTGCCCTTCAAGACCTCTTGTGCTCTTCTGACACCAAAACGGGCATCAAATTTTTTGTTATTGTTAGATTCACGATTTGTAATATTTATTTGGTAATAATAAATAAATTAAATATTATTTTGCTTTGTAATTGCAAAATGCAAACGCTTGTTTCGCAGTGTACAGGTTGTTTTGGCACATTTTGGTTGCTGAGCTGTGGCAGAGATTCTAATTCGTTGTCTGCGTGTCAGTCGTTAGCATCTGTTGGGACTGCTGTCTCACAAATGCTTTGATTCACTGTCTGCGTATCTGTCGCTAGCATCTGTCGGAGCTGCTGTGTCACAAACGCTTTGATTCGTTGTCTGCGTGTCAGTTGTTAGCATCTGTCAGGACTGCTGTGTCACAAGCGCTTTGATTCGTTGTCTGCGTTCAGTCGTTAGCATCTGACGGGACTGCTGTCTCGCAAGTGCTTTGATTCGTTATCTGCGTGTCTGTCGCTAGCATCTGTCGGGGCTGCTGTGCCACAAGCGCTTTGCTGTGGACTTCATCAATCTGGGAGGCATTCAGAAGTTGCTTGCCATTCACCGGCCGTCGGTGGCTGCCACGGCCGTGTCGCCTTGTCTCTACTACCTCTCCTACTTTGAGGATGTCATGGAGAGGGTATTCACTGCAGCTACTCAGAACATATAATGCACATGTTTCAATGTTGTTTATATCTCTGCGACTCACAATCACTGAGTCTGATATGTGTTAAAATTTTATTTTAATTTCTTCGATGATTTTAAATAGGGCAGCTTATTTGAACAATGAGATCTCAAATAACTTTTATAAACGTACCCGGTAACTTAAAAGAAAAAAAAAATGAAGGAGAACGTTGTCAGCGAATATCTGTCACCTGTAATCTAATGTCTAGGATTTGAGAAAATCTGGCTTCACAACTTAAAGTACATGCAGTGTTTCTGAATCTTATTGCAATATTGTAGCAGTCATATGCATACAATTCTATTAAACTTAGCGAGGGCAAAATGAAACATTTATTTGCATGTAGGTGTGCCTGCTGTCGCCAAACGTTGTGTCGGAGCTTGTCAAGTAAGGCGATGTCTAATTGCGCTTGTTCTCTGCTAAAATCATCATAGCATCGCCCTTTTACTTACTATATTAAATACTACTCTAAGCGCTGGTTTTTCCAACACGGAATAACTTCAACTTCGACTTCTTCAACTTCTCTACTGCACTCCACCCTATTCGATGATTATTTGCAGGGCTGACGAAATTAAGCACCTTTGCCAAGGGTACACGAAATGACTCAAAATCTTTTGCCGCGGCCGGGGTTCGAACCGACTCTCTGCCACACTCGCAATCTAAAGTCTGCGACTTAGACCACTCGGCCACAACGCTTCGCCAAAGGTTGCGGTTGCGGTTGCTATATGCTAGCTATGCAGCTTAAATGGTGGTTCAGGATTTAGCCTATGCAAAATGCTGGGTTAAAACCTGAACCACCATTAAATCCGTGTTGGAAAAACCAGCCCTTAATGTTGATCCTGCTGTGACAGAAGTTAAAAAATGATAACTGTTGTATTATATACTATTCTTTGCCGTGTTTATGTAAGCTGTTTATCACTGACAGTTGGACCTATACATTGATAGCGGTTAATTAAGAAAATTAGCATTTGAGACAGTTTCTCTGTTGTAGTTTGACTCAGCGTTGCTATATGCTAGCTATGCATCGCTGTCTGCCAGCTATGCATCGCTGTCTGCCAGCTATGCATCGCTGTCTGCCAGCTATGCGTCGTTGTGTCAGCTATACGCCGTTGTGTGCAGCTATGCGCCGTTGTGTGCCAGCTATGCGTCGTTGTGTGCAGCTATACGCCATTGTGTGCAGCTATGCGCCGTTGTGTGCAGCTATGCGTCGTTGTGTGCAGCTATACGCCGTTGTGTGCAGCTATGCGCCGTTGTGTGCCAGCTATGCGCCGTTGTGTGCAGCTATACGCCGTTGTGTGCAGCTATGCGCCGTTGTGTGCCAGCTATGCGCCGTTGTATGCAGCTATGCGCCGTTGTGTGCAGCTATGCGCTGTTGTGTGCGGCTATGCACTGTTGTGTGCGGCTATGCGCCGTTGTGTGCAGCTATGCGCTGTGGCTGCTCGAGTGTTCACATGAGTCCGGGCGCATCCACGCCATAATGTTCTTTGGTCTCTCGTTCCCATTCCGTGTAATCGTCGAGCGCTTTGACGAGCAGGACGGTCTGCGGCGCCTGCTCAACGTCGTCAGTCATACCTATCTCTCTTTTTCCTCCACTCTCTCTCTCTGCGTGCTACAGCTGATTCCTCCTCTCCCTCTTCTCACTTCGTTTTCTTCACTTCTCATTCCCCAATACACGTATCCTTGATGTGAGGGCCCTGGCTAGTGTTCACTTGGGCCTGTGTAGCCTATGGGCTCCTTTCTATATCGAAGTTGTTCTCTGACTAGCTGGTCCTATTTTTCTCGTGAAAATTGTATTGTCTTTATTGTAAATAACTAATTTTAAGGTATAATATATAATGTAGTACAAGAAATACAGTCAATGTACATACAAGAGAATAAGGTTCCACACACGTGCTTCTCAGGGTAAAACAGCATTTATAGAGTTGTTGCTTCAATATCGTGTGGCCAGCTAGTGATCAAATTTACATTTTCAATATCAGACATACCATAGACTGCCCTATTAGCCTCTAGACGTCCACTACCACACGATGCAAGCCGCTCACGACGAGTGGGCGCCAATCCAATTACAAACTAGAGGGTAGTCACTGATGAACAACTAAAATTAAGGTATCGGTTTATCATACTTGATGTATACATTTGGATGAGCATGTCCACAATACATTTATAGCCAGTATGCAGTACTATGCCCCAGTACATGGATCTTTAACACACGTATCCCCAATAGTGTGTCAATACATGTATCCGCGATGCATGTACTCAGATGAGCACGCTACGTATCCTCAACTCGGAGGATGACAGTTCTCTGACGGAGGACGATGTGTTTACAAACCGGCAGGCAGCGCGCCACGTGTGCGTGGCGGTGCGGCGCTACCTCGAGGCGCACCTCGCCATTGAGTCGGATCAGATCCGACGCTCGCACATGCGCCGCGAGGGCGGCTCCCCCCTCGCAGAGGTCGCGCCCTACAAGGTCACTCAGACACTCGCACTTCTTCTTGTGGTTTTTGTGTGTTCTTTGCACGCTGGCCTTTGGTCACATTTCATATCATGTTGCTGTGTTTGTAGCATGTTGTTATGTGTTGTTTTGTGTTGTAGCGTGTTGTTGTGTCTTGTAGCATATTGTTGCTTGTTATAACATGGCATTGCCTGTTGTAGGACTTGTAGCGCCTTGTTGCATATTGTGGCATGTTGTTGCTTGTTGTAGCTCATATTGTAGATCATGTTGTAGCTCATATTGTAGCTCATGCTGTAGCTCGTGTTATTGCGTCATGTTGGACAGGCGACCAAGTTTCCCGCGGAGGTGATACAGGACAACATAGAGCTGCTGCTCGAGTGCCTGCCTCACCGCACCAACTGGCGCCCGGTCAACGACTTCCTCAAGCTCAACGGAGTACCGCTGCTCATCCAGCTCGTGTCCATGGGCGCCGAGTGGAGCACCTACGTTGGCAAGTAAGCAGAGCAGCACGCATTACATCTACCCCCGGCAGGCCTGGGAACCAAGAAGTAGCTTGCGGTCCATAGCGCCTCGGGCGAGTCGGTAAAGGCGACTAAAGAGGGGGGAGCGGTCTGTGCATGGTCTTCCACGCAGAACCAGACTAATTGTCTTCGTTACTTCACAAGGTTTTTAAACTCCCAAAACCAAACCAACAGATGACATCTAACGTTATATTAACAATCCGTGACCTGAAATGAAGAGTGAAGACACTGCGCAGTAAGTGCCGCGTGTGTTGGCCACATGCAGAGTTAAGACTGCGCGGTGCATTGACATTCCCTGTTGTGTGGCTATAATACACCACTCTCTGTTTGATCAGCAAGTGTCTCTGTTGTGTGGCTATAATACACCACTCTCTGTTTGGTCAGCAAGTGTCTCTGTTGTGTGGCTATGATACACCACTCTCTGTTTGGTCAGCAAGTGTCTCTGTTGTGTGGCTATGATACACCACTCTCTGTTTGGTCAGCAAGTGTCTCTGTTGTGTGGCTATGATACATCACTCGCTGTTTGGCCAGTAAGTGCCGTGTGTGTGGGTCACAGAGTGGAGACGCTGCGCAGTGCGCTCGATATCCTCGCTATCTGCTGTGTCATCCCAAGGGCGCAGCTCCAGCTCTGTGAATCCATCAAGAAACCAGACAACACCACATTTCCTGCCATCAGGTGCACCTTCGCATGCAACTAGTGTGCCTGCTAATGGATTGCCTTGTAGTAATTAGATCGTGCAAGAACGAATTGAAACTAAATTTTCTACTCTAGATATAGTGTAGATACTAGCAATGATAATTACTGAATGAGAATATGTGGCAAACAGCTGCTGTGACTGACCGCTTTGAATCAGAGCAGCATTTATCTGAATACTGCTCTGTATACTGAACAAGCTCCTCTAAGTTTTAGTGCAGCTAGTTTTGCTTCAAAAAATATACTTGAACTTGTTAAACACGTTTCAAAGCCTGACCGATCAACCAGGCATTGTGAACTAATCAATTCATTTTCAAATAATTACCGGGAAAATCTTGAAGTGACTGAACTGTAGAATGACTTGATTTTGCTACACCATACATCAGATTATTACGATGACCATTTTGGGATTTAACTGATGTTGAGCTTGCACTTATTGGAGGGTTTTGAAGAAAATTTCTCAGATCTCTTGTTCAATCTTTGATTGTTTCGTGAAATTGAGCTAGGTCGGAATTTTTTGGTGAGAAATGGCGTTGGAGATAATATTGTATTGGTTTATTCTGATTTATGATGGCGGAGAAGTGGGCTGGAAGTGTATTAGAAGTGACGAGAGTGAATGAAAGGATGATGGTTCTGTTAATGAGGGTGGGAAAGACGGTTCTGAATGTGGTATCAGTATATGCCCCACAAGTTGGGAGATCAATGGACGAAAAGAAGGAATTTCATGCAACTTTAGGAAAAATGTTGTCTGAAATAAGGAAAAAGAGATAGTGGCAATGTGTGGTGACCTGAACGGACATGTTGGTGTAGAAGCTGATGGCTTTGAGGGAGTTCATGGAGGAGAGGGTTTTGGTAGTCGAAATAAAGAAGGCAAGATGATACTGGAGTTTGCTGATGCGCGGAAAATGGCAGTGACGAATACATGGTTTGACAAAGAAGACTAAAGAAGTGTCTCATGAGTCCGGTGGATGCCGCACGGTAGTAGATTACGTGATGGTAAAACAAGCGGTTCGACCGATGATAAGAGTTGTGAAGGTCATTAGGAATGTGCCTTGCATACCGCAGCACAAGCTGATGGTATGTACAATCAGGTTGAGGGCACATGCAAAAAAGAAAACGGCCTACACCCCAAAGTGTAAAGTATGGCGGCTAAAAGAGGCCGATGTACAGAGAGAATTTATGGCAAAAGTTCAAGACAGGGAATCAAAGAAAAATGTGGTGGAACGATGAGTGCCAGATGGTGGTGGAAGAGAAAAACAAGCTATACAGTATATGGCAAGAGTCAAGGCAAAAGGAAGGAGGGGATAAAGGGAAAGCTGAGGAAGATAAGTTAGCATATAACAAGGCAAAGAACAAGGCTTGAAGAGTCATTGGCATATTAAAAGAAGCGGAAAGGAAGAGTCCCACGTGAAGTGATATGGTGGGCATTAAGGGAACTTCGGGTGGAAGAGTATATTATATTAGTCATAAAGGCTATGTGTGCAGGAGCACAGACGTCAGTTAGAGTCAAAGGGGGTGAGAGCAAACTGTTTGAAGTGAAGGTTGGAGTACACCAGGGCTTTGTGCTTAGTTTACTGCTATTTATAATTGTTCTGGAAGCAATAGCCAAGAAATTCCGGAAAGGCCTACCATATGAGCTACTATATGCCGATGATTTAGTGACAGCTGAGGAGTCGGAAGAGCTGCTGATGGAGAGAGTAAAGATATGGAAAGAAACGGGTAAACTTTAAGAAAACTAAGGTGATGAGGTGCAAAGAAAATTCGGGACAAATCATAGGCTCAGAAAAATATCCATGTGGAGTATGCAGAGAAGGAGTGGGTTTAAACTCAAACAAATATTGCAAGGTGCAGGAAGTGGATTCACAAAGAGTGTAGTGAAATCAAAGGTAGATTGAGGGAAGATTCACTCTTCCAGTGCTTGGTGTGTATCAAGGGTGTAGACAACAGTGTTAAGACAGGAGGAGAAGTATGTGATGCTTGAGGAAGGGTGTAGCGTAGAGCGTGTGAGTAGTTTCTGTTACCTGGGAGATATGATTGGTTGCGGAGGGGGAGCAGAGGAGGCAGCAAGTGCTAGGGTGAGAAGTGCCTGGGCAAACTTTAACAAACTGGGACCTATCTTGACAGCAAGAGGTGTCTCATTGAAACTGAAGGAAAATCCTACAAAATGTGTGTGCAAAGTACTTTTGTATATGGAAGTGAGACATGGCCAGCAAAGGTGGAGGAGCTTCAGAGGTTAGAGAGGACAGAGAGAATGATGGTGAGATGTATGTGTGAAGTGTCATTGAAGGACAAGTGTTGAAGTGAAGATTGGAGAAAACGGTTAGGTGTCATATGTATAACGAACATGGTGAAGAAAGGGAGACTGAGGTGGTTTGGACATGTGGAACGCATGAATGAGGAAGACTGGGTATCCGCATGTCTATATATTAAGATGGAAGGGATCGTCGGAAGAGGGAAGAAAACATGGAAGGAGGCAGTAGAGAGCGATATGAAGAAGCGAGGCATGAATAGAGAGATGGCTAAGAATCGAGAGTTGTGGGGGGTCTCATTGTGGGAAACGTCCAACCTGTGTTGACACGAAAAAGTGGATGTAAATGATGATGATGATGATGATATGAAGTTGTTCAGTCAGTTGGTTTAAAACATTGAGTAGGCGGTCGCCGGTCAGTCAGTCTGATTGTCTGTCCATTGTTTGTTGTATGTTGGTTTATTATTGGTGATTATTTGCGTGGCATCGGTATGTCAGTCAGGCTGCTAGTAAGTTGCTGAGTTACCCAGTCTGTGAGTCTGAAGTCAGTCAGTCAGTATTGAGTTCTGAAGTCTGCGGTTAGTCAGTGAGTGTGCAGTCAGTGCTGTGCTGAGTGCAGCATGCGCGTGTGCGTGCTGTACAGTGCGCTGCTGAGTCTGGCCGAGGGTAGTGTCGTTAACGAGCCCGACGTGCAAAAGTCTGCGCTCAACGTCATCATCAACTCTGTCTGTGGGCCGACCAGCAGGGTGAGTCATCCACTGCGTGTGTGTGGTGAGTCATCCACTGTGTGTGTGTGGTGAGTCATCTACACCGTGTGTGTTTTGAGTCATATACTCTGTATGGTGAGTCATTTACTCTTATGTGGTGAGTCGTCCACTGTGTGTAGTGAGTGATCAATATTAACTTCACAAATTTATCACTAATCATCACTGTATGTGGTGAGTCATCTTCTGTGTGTGGTGAGTCATCCACTCTGTATGTTGAGAGGTTAATGAGATGGTAGCTCGATCAGCAGGACAGAGCTGATTAAGAATGATGTGGTAAATTGTTTGTGCCTCACCAATGGGAGTGCAGACTGCATGATTGGTTGGCAGGTGAATGGCCTGGTGGCACGCTCGACCAATGGGAGTGCTCGGCGCCGTGCGAGCGTGCGCAGCAGTGAGGACCTGCTCGGCAGCATGTGGAACGCCGTGCGGTCTAACGACGGCATCATGGTGCGCCATTTCACTGCGCCGCTTGGCCTATTGATCCCCAATGTCTCGATTGACTTCTCTAATTGACTCCGTGAACTATTTACTGGTCTTATTATTATTATCTCTATGATCTTATTATTATCTCTATGATCTTATTATTATCTCTATGATCTTATTATTATCTCTATGATCTTATTATTATTATCTCTATGATCTTATTATTATTGCCTATAGCAAACTATACTACGAGTGACAAATTACTCCCTGCAGACTGGAGTAATTGGTGATTGCGTCTGCTGCCCAGAACATCCCGCACGAGTTGCCAAAGGCAAGGGAGAAGAGAAAGCGGTTCTTTGTTTGGCCACGAGGCACTGAACCAGACTATATTAGTCTTTGTTATCAAATTTAGACTTTAAAAACCACATGACTAATTACTAACAACCTTTGTTCTGTGAGCTACTTCACTAATTACAATCTTTAATCTGCGCCCCTTCACTAATTAGTAATTAGTGAAGGGGCGCTGTTTAAAGGTTGTAATTAGTAGTTATAACTTTTAACCTGCGCCTCTTCACTAATTACAACGTTTAACCTGTGCCACTTCATTAACGTTTAACCCTGTTCAACAAATGTAATGAATTAAGAGTTGGTGTAATCCTGACTCCCCCTGAAGGCCCATCACTCTCCCAATGTATCCTCGTAGAATCAGGACGCTTGAGGGCGTATGTTTGTGGCTGCAAACATCCAACCCGTGTTATCATGAAAAAATTGATGGGAAGAATGGAAATGATGATGATAATGTAACTTCACTAATTCTGACCTTTGACCTGGGCCACTTTGCCAAATTACTCACAACCTCTGAATTGCACCACTTGACAAATTACTCATCACCTTCGATCTGCACCACTTCACTAATTATCACTATATGATACTGTAAGTCACTTGATGGTGTAGGGTGATTTTAAAAATAAAGTTTTATTTCATGGATCTAAGTGAACACAATTTTATATATTTAGTCCGCATCTTAGTTTTGGTGCACTTTTTATATGTTTATAGGATTAGTATATTTGATTGCAATTTATTTGATGGACATAATTAGTATTCATAGCATTGTTCCTGTCGGTGGCACAGCATCGGCACATTGATTGTATGCTGTTGTGTGGTGTGACACACACCACACAAGATAGTCTCAATAGTCTTGACATACAAGATAGTGCTCGAGCTGCTCAAGGTCAGAGTGCCTGTGTGTGTCTGTCTCTGTGACACTCTGCCTGTCACTCGGCGTGTCTGTGTGCTGTGTCAGGTTCTACTCAAACTGCTCATGGTCAGGGTGCCTGTCACTGAGGCTGACTCCATACGCGCTCTCGCCTGCAAGGCAAGCTACCAATATACTACTAATTATTGAAATGCTATTAATATTTATAATATAGATGCTATTTATTTGGTTGATGTCAGGAAAGGCATCTGGCCGTAAAAGCCCAGCTCCAGCAGTCCTGATCAGGGCGGACGAAAATGTGTTAACCTGTGCGAAAACATGGACATTAACAGATTACATGCTAAAAAGGAGGTTAGTTTTAGTTGTAAT
>JAQIWG010003539.1:0-17665 GCA_034695025.1 Chamaedrilus cognettii | reverse complement strand
AGAACAGAACAGAACGGAACAGAACAGAACAGAACAGAACAGAACAGAACAGAACAGAACAGAACAGAACAGGGCAGAACAGAACAGAACAGGACAGAACAGGACAGAACAGGACAGAACAGAACAGGACAGAACAGGACAGAACAGGACAGAACAGGACAGAACAGAACAGGACAGAACAGAACAGAACAGGACAAAACAGATCAGAACAGAACAGAACGGAACAGAACAGAACAGAACAGAAATGTCCTGATTCCCACGCCTCCCTGCCCTTGAATCCCGTTCTGGTTCAAAGCTTTTGAACCAAGAAAAAATCACTTTCACTTCCGTCCTAATTTTCTCTTCACTTCCCTTCCTTTAAGTCGCTTTTTACAACACGCCTGAGGATCTCCGGGCAGCAGATCAATGACATTATCCCCGGCCCACGGGGACCGGGGATAATGATTCCTCCTACCTCTCTGGTGGTTCTGGCGTATATACATTGCGGATGTTGTGGTGAAGGCTGAATGCCAGAGCGTTAAAATTAATGTTGGTGCACGTTTAACGACGCTTCAGAAATAGGTAACCACTAGGCAGTATAGCTGTTTCAGCAGATCATAGGCCTACTTTATGCCTAACCTCAACACAGAACTCCGGCGCTTTGAAGCCTACCAGAAGCACAGACTGATGGCATTTCTAACCCTTCTTGTATTAAACATACAATGTCACGTCTGAGCCCGGTGTTGGATCATTATTATTTCTGCTTGATACTCAATAGGATCTTGTAGCGTCAATAAAATGAATATAACAGTGACTCAGATAGACGAACGCTAATAGACCTTGAGGTTGTAGGCAATATAATTGCGTTGAAGTGTTTTTGAAGAGCACTTGATGGTCTGTAGGTCGAGCACAGTTTCTGATCGGGCCCTGATAGATTTCCTTCGTCTGGCAGTTGGCGAGCGACATACAATTGAAACTATCAAGTAGATCTGTTGCGAGCTTGCGATGGGATGAACGTAGCCCATTTGTAGTCAGTGTGTTGTCTGGCCACTTTAAGTATGGCTAGTTGGCTTATGTGATTGCCCGGTGTTGTGTGCTGCAGTTTCGGACATAGAATACACAGAGTCTCAAAATTAAGCGATTGAACTAATATCTTTGGCTCACATCTACCTGTTCTGAAATCAGGTCCAATCCGTGCCGCGCGCTAGTAAGGATACGGATAAGGATAAGGATATGGATAAGGATAAGGCTAACATCGGTACTAAACAACAGCTCGACTGGTTAGCAGCTCTTTTGCAGAAAAAACCCGTGTGACCCGACCCAAAAAACTCACTCATCCTATCATTACGCGATGATGACGTTATAGTCCTGACAATGACGTAACTAACATCATACGATGACGCCATAAAAGTGACCTCATTATGACGTCATAGCTGCGCGCGTTATGGGAAAAATGAAGAAGCGCCAAAAGTTCCTTCGCCTTTTCGCCTGCTTCGACCGCGGAAGCGGTCTCGAAGAATCCGGGGGCGAGGAAAACGCCCCCCTGCCCCCCCCGCCCCACGCCAGATCGCAATCGGCCGCCCTCCATTCCGCGGAACAAACGGCGCCCCTTTTTAAGAACAGGCCTAATTCGGCATCGGTGGCGGTGGAATTTGGGGGGGCGCAACAATCATTGGGGCAGAGAAATGTGAGGGAGAGTTTATCGTCGGTGGGCAGGGCCTGCGCGGCGGTGGGAGGGGCTTCTGCTGGGAAAGGGGCAGAGTTTGGGGCTGAAGGGGAGGAGCGTGTAAGGGAGGGGGAGGGGGGTGGGCGGAGGGGAAGGGCTGATTCGTTGGTTGTTGATGATGATTCGTCCACGGTGAGATTTGTGACTGGTGCTTGGAAGTTAAAGGGCTTTAAGGGTGTATGTAGTAGCAGAGAGTTTTTCAGTCCAGTTCAGTGCCTCAGGTCCAAGCAAAGAACAGCTCCTTCAGTCGCCTCTTACTACTAGCCTAGGGACCTCTGGGCTGCAATTCGATTGTTTAATCTTCAGGCTTGCAAGGTTTGAGATTTGTGAGAAAAGGTTTGAAGCGAAGCAGCATGAAATGTGGGTGGTTTATGTATATTTATCATGGCGCTCCTTCTTGGTTCGGGCAACCGGCAACTTATGGGTAATACCGGTGTTCTGTTTGTTTTGTGATCAGAGTCTCTTCCATGCATCCGAGTGTGACGAGCCAATCAAGCGTGTCGATGCCCCTCCGCCGCCCCTCGCCGAGCCAGAGGACCTCCCGGAAGATGTAAGGGACGTTTAAGCTAATCAATGTTTATTTAAAGTATCGATGGCTGTGCGATTCTGTCCATCCATAAATATGACGTTAAAAGGCTTAGAGTGTAACCGTAATGCTGCTGCCTTTTGGATAAACATTTCAAACACTACTTTCACTACATCCCATTATTTTAATTTATTTAGGAATGTAGGCGTTGTCAATGCAATGCAAGAAATGAATTGCTGTACAACATTCTAAATTGCCCAAAACGTTTTGTATTCTGTAGCTGACGTTGTATTCCAGCTCAAATGACGTGATAGGATTTAAGGAAGAAATTTGTTATATATCGCTTCGAATCTTGTTTTTATTTTGCAACGACAATATTTTTGAAGAACAGTATTTTGAAAAAAAAATTGAATTTTGTTTAAATCGTGTCTTTAATAATGTTTCATATGATTGGTTATGTTCGGGTGTCCAGGAACGGATAGACACCCCCAGCGAATTATCCGTCGACGACGCCCCCCCCTTCTCCCTTCCCTTCCAGCCCTACGTTGACTCCCCCACCATCCTAGCCACCTCTGCCCCGCTCAGCTGGGTCCTGCCCCCTGACCCCTTTGAGGGAAAGCATACCAAAAACGGAGTGACTTCTAAAACCGTTAATATCGAATCATTGGAGAGCGTAGTGGATGCGAGGCATGATAACGTTGATGGGCATGGTTTGCAAGAGGGGCAGGGTGATAGACTACAGAACAGTGGAGGGCATGATAGCAGTCTAGCGGGTCATGGAGATTTGGGGCTGGATAGCAGGCGATTGGGGCGGGCAGGAGGCGGTGAAATAGAGTCAAAGGCTTCGGCAGATACCAGTGTATTACAGGTGGGATCAAACACTCATTGGCTAAGAATTGTGTCGTTTTGATATTATCATCTATTCTTCTTTCTCTTCTTTTTCGTTTCATTTGTTGTCTGGACTAATATAGTATTTCTTGTTATTGGCGTATTTTGTTTTGTAAATTTGATTATTTTTTATTCTTCACCGATGCATATTGTGCATAAACAAAACGCTGCTAATCTGTCGCGTAAATGTATGGAATAGGAAGATTGACAGAGCTAAAAATTGTTTCGGTCAAGAAATATTCCGTTTATTAATGTAATTTTAGTGAATATAGCTTTCTGGGGCAGTTTGGCCAGTCGCATCTGTGCCATATATATTAGACAACAGTCCTCTGATATGGAGAGAGGGGTGAGGAGAGCGCGACCCTCCACTTTTTAAAGTTTGCCAGCTCCAGCTTACAACACATTACTTTTTTGGATGTTCTCTTACGAAATTGTTATCTTTAGAGTTTTTCTATTTATACAAATGGTCAATCTTGCCTGTTGCATAAAGTATTGCCATGGTCGCTGCGCTCGTATGCAGGCTTGCGGCAAGCAGCCAAACGGTCTCCCCGCCGCCGCGCCTCAATCAAACAATGCTGACGTCATCACCGCTGTCGTCGGTAACCATGACAACGCGGCAGAGGGCGAACGAATCGAAGGAGCGAAGGAATTGACGGCAACGGAGGAGCGCGAAGAGGACGCGATGGACGGACTGACGGAAGAGGAAAGGAACAGGACCAAGAATCTGCAGAAGCGCCAGTAGGTCGTAGTTCATCTTTTTTTCCCATTTTCTTTTTAAATCGTGCGCTTGAATTTGAATCATTTGCTTTGGGGTGTTATTTCAGGAATTGCCTTCTCTATAGCATGTACTTCTCTTTGCTGTGTGTTATATAGTAGTTTCATCAAGGTCTTGAATTTAAGCTTGCCGAAGATTTGGTCTTGGTTTTGGTCTTGCCTTCCATTAGCATTTTCTACGGTGCCTCAGAAATGCATCTACATTGGTATTGGTTTATCGTTGCAGCTAAGTTATTATAGAGCTGATTTAGACATTCTATGGCGCTTCAAGAGTGTATCTTTGTCATTGTTTGTTTGTCGTGCACTATCATATTTACGGTGCGTCAGAAGTGCATCTAATTTGTTAATTTTCTTGTAGCCATGTGATCGTAGAACTGATTTGGGCATTCTACGGTGACTCCGGTGCGCATCACGGTTGTTAATTTTTTCTTGCAGCTATGTGATCATAGAGCTGATAGAAACAGAGAGAGATTACGTCAAGGACCTCGGACTCGTCGTCGATGGCTACATGAAGCTGATGCAGTCCGGGGGGGACCACCCCCTGCCCCCTGGCATGGAGGGCAAGGACAAAATTGTTTTTGGCAACATCCATCAGATCCTCGACTGGCATAAAGAGTAAGCCAGATTAAATTTAAGGATAATCTTTGTTTCATAGCTGATTTGCAATTTAAAAAATTATTACTAAGGGTCTGATCCAACGCTGCATTTTTTGCATGATTTTTTGTGTGCTTGAAGTTTGTAACTAAAGTACAAGCGATTTAGTGATGTCAAAGTTCTAATATGCAATTTGGGAAATAAAAACATCCTTATTTCCTCTTATAACTTGAGACAAATTTTAAATTGTAACAGTTGCTGTTGCTTTTAATGCTTCTTTTGCTATTGATGCTTTTGTACATTTTGTTGTTATTGTTTTTTAGTAGCCTACATTTTTTGTTGTTGGTTGTTTTTATTTAGTGCGTTTCATTTGGTTCTCTGCACAGAACTTTTCACCAAGAGTTGGAGCGCTGCGCCAAAGAACCGGAAATTCTTGGCTCCATATTCACCCGCTATGTGAGCGAGTGAAAATAAAATTTATAAAAAATTAATTGCGTTGTTTGCAAATCGTACACTTTTGGATTTTTGTTGAGTGTTTCTAGAATTATCTGGACTGTGCACATGCTTTAGTGCTTTAGATCGTTTTTGTCATTTTTAACTTTTATCAAATCGCCTGACACTGAAGGATGGGATGGGCTTGTATGATTTTGTGAATTGGGTATTTATTAATTAATTGCTGATTGCAGTAGAGTCGCAGGTGTTTGTTAATACCTCATTGGTTTTGCTGCATTATAGAGAAGAAAAATGATGAAAGAGGCTTCAAAATAGCGCCATCGTGCTCATGTATTTGAACTAAAATATCTGACTGGGGGTTAAATCTTGTACACCTCAAACACTGTTTTTACAAACCTTGTATTCCTTACCTATATAAGCAATCGCTAGAAATGCCTTCTCTAGAGATGACCCAGGGACGCCAAGTTCTGTAAGTCCCAAAGTCCCAAAGTCCCAGAGTCCCAAAGTCTCAAAGTGCATTTTAACTAAAATATCCAACTAGGGGTTAAACTACTATAAGCCATATCGCTAGAGGCCCACTATTGAAACACAACTGTTCGCGCCAGCTGCTAGCTGCTGGAGACCCCAGCTGCTAGCTGCTAGCTGTAACACACAACTAACACACAACTAGCTGTAACACACAACTAACACACAACTAGCTGTAACACACAACTAACACACAGCTAGCTGTAACACAGTAACACGCAACTGTTTGCGCCAGCTGCTAGCTGCTAGACGCCAGCTGCTAGCTGCTAGACGCCAGCTGCTAGCTGCTAGCTGTTTCATACAGATGATTTGATATTCTGACTGGCGCCAGGAATGGCATCTGGCCGTAAAAGCAAGCTCTAGCAGACGCTGTTTTCTAGAGAAAAAGTTCAGATCTCTTGAATCTAAATCTCATATGAGACACTGATGTCTTTTGAACTTATATGCAACATTTGTTCTATTGCTTTAATAGAATCATATTATTTTCTGTGTTAGTTTACCGATTTATTTCATTGGTCGATCATGGATGTAACGAGGCTGTTGATTGGCTGTTAGGAGCGGCGACTCTACATGTATGTCAAGTACTGCGAGAATAAGCCCAAGTCAGAGTTCATCGTCTCCGAGTATATCGAATACTTTGAGGTACATATTCAAGCTTTTTCAGTTAATGACATGCAGTCATGAATAGTGATAATATTGATAGGTTAAGTGTGGATTCCATAGTCGTTCCTTTGTTCCCACCTTTACTTTTACCTTAGCTTAGCTTAGAAGACAATTTAACAGCAGCCCATAACGGCCATTCAAAGTAGCTTTTTGTTTAGTCCATTTAAAATAATACAGGACGTCATTAAAGTATCGTGACGTCACAGATTTCAAGTAAAATAATTTATGTTGTCACTGTATTCAAATTAACCTCATTTCTTGTGGAGATTATTTTTTCTTTTTTAAAATTTATAAACGTATTGCGCGTTTTTTCGAATGGCAGCGAAGGGTTGCCGTTAAATTTCGTTCCTTAGCAAGAACTTTGCTTAGCCGGGCGCAAAGGTACGTCTGTAGAATCCACCCTAACAGTTTGTTTTGGTTTTCGAAAGCAAAATTTGAAGTTATTTGAAGTTATTATAGAAAGTGGTTGAGCATATAAATGGCATTTTTGTATTAAAGTTGATTACTTAGTTAATTAATAATTTAAGTAATTACGGCAACTAAAAGTCCAAAATATATTGGCCCGGGTTTTGGAACTGAAATATGATTCTCATTTTTGAATTGTTAATATTAACTGGGTTATAAATTTACAAATCTCTAAGCTTTTTTGTTATTTTTTATGCTGCACTCAGTGAGCCTACTAACTTAGTGGCTCACATCACGTGACGTATATTCTGTCCAATAGGAGCTGAGGCAGAAACTGGGTCACCGCCTTCAACTGCCTGACTTATTGATAAAGCCCGTCCAACGAATCATGAAATACCAGCTGCTGCTCAAAGTATGTCATCCTTCTTAAAGTGGGTCAAATTCTAGTGTGTTCGTAAGCCAGAAAAAGATCAGTAGGAGTTTGCTAGACAATTATTGGTGTCATTTATCTAGCATGTACTTTCTGACTAGGCTGGGAGGCCTCTTTGATTTAAGCTCTAATGGACCTGGCATTGTCTTCCATCGTTAGTTAGCAAGTTTTTTGTCTGTCCTTGGTGCTGTATTAATTTGGCAGAGTGAATTTGTGAACAACATCTTGTGAGGATCTATAGGGTCGTGATTGGAACAGTAGAAGGCAGAAATTGAAGATTGATAAAATTGTTAAGATATGTGATAGAGGGAAGAATGGAAGGCAGGCGAGGACCTGGAAGGCCACATATTGGAATGATAGATGACCTGCGCGAGAAGGAATTGTATGCGGAGATGAAGAGAAGGGCTAAGAATCGGCTAGGGTGGAAGGTTTGGGCACCAAAGACTTGCCGCGTGGCAGAAGACTGAAGAAGAAGAAGACAAGAGGAATTCATTCTATCATGTTGTAGCTAATGTTCAGGATATCCTCAAGTTCAGTGAACGCGCGGGGGAGGACACGACAGACCTTGTCAAGGCTGTGGAGGTGATGAGGGTCGTGCCCAAGGCTGCAAACGATATGATGAACGTCGGGCGTCTTCAGGGCTTCGATGTACGTAATCTGCCCTTACTACGCACCCTCACCGTTTATTTGTGCAGATATTAACTTATCGCTGAGACCAATGATTCGTCATACCATTATTTTGTTAGCCTACTGCTGTGCGCTTTTGTTTCGATTTCAGTCCGTGTATAAAAGTTGGGCTTAGTCTCGTTCTAGTTGTGGGTTATTTTGTCCGTGTTTTGTAGTTTTTTTGTTATGTAACTCGGCTGAAAGTTAGATTGAATTAGTTTTCAGAGAACATTCGTATGAAATAGCATTCGTAAACAGATACACGGTGGTGCATCGTCCGTCACGGTCTAGAATACAAAAGTATTGAAAAATTGATGCAACTGTTTATATGACAGAAGTGATGGGTCAAGATTTCAAGCATCAATGTGATGTTAGCCGTACATTGCTGTAAGTAAATTTTTAATAATGCCCCAGCCATGCATTATAAATATTTCTGGGAAATTTTCACTATCAATTATCAATCAATGTCAGGGATAAGTTAAGAAGAATTTGCGCTCCAAAAATTGTGGTTGTATGCGAATTTTACACCTAATTTGAAACGGGCCGGCGGAGCATAACGTGTGAAAATTAACTATAATAGTGGCGTAGGCCCTATTTTTATGAGCATAGCAGTTACACTACGCCTATTTTAGTTGAAGCTGGGGTAGCGCGCGTGTTTTATTAGAGCTAAACGTCCTCAGAGCATGGTCCCTTCTTAACCCCTAGTCTGATTTTCTAGTTAAAATGCATTTAGCGACTTTGAGACTTTTTGACTTTGCGACTTGTAGGCTTCTCTATTTTGAAGCTTTTTTCATAATTTTTCTTCACTGTAATGCACCAAAATCAATGAGGTATTAATAAGAAGTTTGCGTGTAGCTAGCTAATGTTCGTTTAAATTCAATTTTTTTGTATCCAGGGCAAGATCACTGCTCAGGGAAAGCTACTCCTGCAGGACAACCTTCAGGTCATGGAGGTCAACACGAAGGGCGCAGCGAAGGGGGGCGGGGCCGGGGGGGGTAGCGGGGGGGAGAAGCAGGCATATCGGCCCCGGAGGGTGTTCCTCTTTGAGCAAATGATTATTTTCTCCGAAGAAATCGATAAGAAGCGAAACAACATGTCGAATCCTGGATACATCTACAAGAATAGTTTTAAGGTCGGGTTGTAAAGCATTTTTTTGTAATCAAGATGTTATGTTTTTTATCAATTATGTTATTTTTTCCTTCTCGGTTTACATGACATATTTTCGGTGCTTCACAAGTGCAGTGTATATACATGCATACGTACTTATTTGCAATTCATCATTAAACTTGTTACTATCGACAGATAAACAACATGGAGTTGGATGACGTGGGGGCTGCAGCGCCGCCTAACGGGGGTCCAGGGGGGGAGGACCCTCTGATGTTCACCCTCACAGACCGTTCCCCCCTGGGGACTCTCAAGCTCCTATGCTTGGCTCCGAGCGCTGACGTCAAGCAGAACTGGGTCGTCTACATCCGGTCTCTGCTAGATATGCAAGGGGACCTTCTCAGAGGTTTGAATATTTCACATCTTTATTTGACCCAGAACTAATGCTCTTGAAATACTGCGCGTCAATATTTTGGTATTACAAAGATATAAAAGTTTTAATGTTTTAGCTTAAAAATCTATTCTCATTTCTCTTTTTTAAAATTATTTTTATGTTTCTTCCTTTATTATTTCTATTTCGATTCTCTTTCTATGTTAGATTCTTCATTATTGCTCTTTTTCAATTGCTTGAACCATTTATCGTACATCTGATAAATAAAAATCTTTCGCTTTGCCGTTCTTTTTAAAAATCATGTTTTTGTTTTGTTTTCATGTTCGCGCAGCCCTCCAGTCGCCCATATCCTACCAGAAGGAACTGACCAAAGAACTGTGAGTCCATTCTTCCACTACTTCTATTAAATTTGACATTAACAATAAGCATTGTTCAATTTAACCATGATGTAATAATTGTAGCGCAACTAATGTTCCGTATAAAACAGGCGTAGTGCTATTTCTTGGCTTTCAAAAAGAGTAGGCCTACACCAAGCTTCTTTAAAGTAGTGGCGGTGCTATAGTATGATGTTATTTTTATTTAATATGCACAAATATATTCGGCCTGCTTTTTAAAAAAGTAATAAAATAAAAAGTTTTTGTAAAGAGCCATTTCATTAAATTTTTTTACGTATTAGTCGTCAATGGCGTGCAACTAAGTTACAATTAGTTAACTATTCATTAATTGTTTTCTAACAAAATTAAAAGTTAGATTATAAAATAAGTTAAATTGGATAAGAAAGTTTCTTCATTATATAAAGCAAACACAATTGTGTAAGAAACTCGAGTCCCTTCTTGTTCCAGATCTTCACACGAGCTCAGCAGTATCCAACAGAACACGACCGCTTTGCGAAAAACGGCTTCCCAGCCCTCTGCCCCCCTTCTTAAATCTGCCACTCTCGCCTACGCCACCTCGGAAATCCCCGGAGTCCCCGGGGCACAGGGGGGGACCGTTTCCCCTCCGGGGGGGGGCGCCAAAACCCACCCGCGAGCCCAATCTATGCCGGGAACCACGGATTGCGATGTTCAGCGGGCGAAGCATAATGTTGAAGCAATGGGGGGAGGGATTGTTGGGGGGGTGGGGTTTGGCGGGGGCGTGGCAGGGGGGGGTAGGGCGTTCCTGGCACGACTGAAGGGCGACGACAGGTATTTGTTTCTTCACATTAAGCTTAAATTAATTTTAGAGCTTTTAAAATTGATCAAATTTTGAATAAAATTTGATGACGTGACAAATTTTAGTTTGCAGTTGTTTAAACTTACCATTTTCAGCCTCAAGAGAAAAAATTGTTAAATGCTTCTTTCCTTATAACTGCTGTTTTAGATCTCTTCTTATTTTATGCACAAGGGCCTCTTGCTTTTATTCTGCCTGTTCGATCTATTTGTATATATAGACCTGTGCTATTGTATTGCGAGCCGTATAATACTTAATTATTTGTCAGTAATATAGTTTCTCCATTGATTGCTCTAGATATTTTTGTGCTGAAATGCATCCTTCTCTTTATTTTTCTTATATTTTCAGGAAAACCAGGGCTCGGTCGGGTTCCCCCCAACTCTCGTCCCGTCACCGCGCCGCCGGAGGGGCATCTTCCGTCCAGGGGGGCGAGAACCCCTCGAGCGGGGGTCACGGGGCCCCCCATATTGCGCAGGGCATCCGAAGCACCCTCCTTCCTCTGCGTTCCCGCAGTCAGGATTGCCTCCTATCCGAAATAAGCGATGGGGCAAGGGGGGGCAAAAACGACGGCAGGGGACTGGGGGAAATAATCGAGGGGGCAGGCCGGAGCGGGAATGGGCAGTTAGGGAGGGGTGAGGGAGGTTTAAATTGCAATTCGGGGAGAAGTGAAAGTGGGGATGGTGAATGTCAAAATTCGTCCGGGGGCAAGGTTCCGGCTGGAGCCAGCAGCAGCCATGGTGACAGTGTGAGTGCCGTTTCAACGTCTGCCACGATCAGTGTCTTCCAACGTCCGGCCACGGCAGGAACGCAGGAAAATGATGACGTCAGTTAGACGCCGACTGGCGATTTATTGACTTAAATTTAAAATGACATTAACTGGATCTAGAAATGTCATTCTTTTCAAAGTACAATGATAGTTAATAATAAATTAACATTAATCTTTCATTGACACAAAGCCGAATAAATGTCGAAACATAGGCCTCTATGAAAATGTACCAGTTTATGCAGGACTCGTTAAAATTTCATGATCCATGGATATTGATGTGATTTTGACTGCTTCTTCATTTTTTGGCGTTCTAAGCCTGATCTTTTTGCAAGGCTTATTTTTAATTACCAAATGTACCGACCGCGTCTATGTTCGATGACAAATGCCAATTTCACGAGGTTGACTGCCATCCAGCATTTGCTTAGGGCGCCTCAAAATTGGCGAAGCGTCATCTCCAGTTTTATATCCCCAATCTCTCCGTAGCAACCTGATTTAAATGTCAAAAGCTTACCATTTGCTGGTACATTGTGCAAAGTTAAGCAGAATCGTTTATTAGGGTTGGGGGATTTACGTTTCGGGATTTAATGTCTGTATTGTAGCCTGTAATGTGCACACTGAAAACATGGCCACATCGGTAGCGTTGATTCTACTTGGTGCAGCATTTAATACCATGTCAGCTTGTTGTCGACTTTTTGACTGTATTACTATCTTGTTTGCCATATTTGTAGTGTCGCGCAATGGATTAATACGTTGGCACCAACGACCACTAAGAACCATGGACCAAAGTACAAGCAATTTGCAACTGCTGTGGATCCTAAATTGGCTCTTGTGATATAGTGAACTTTTTAAAATAGGTTGCCTCTTTGAACCCAGTAGGGCAACTGACCGTCCAATCACATTATTCGCTAAATTTAAATTTCATGATCTCTAAATCAGCCCATATCACAGCACAAAATATGGGCATGCCATACTTTATGAGGCTGGCAACATGTTTAAGAACCTGTACATGCAGTCTGTGGTTCCAGTAAGTCTTAAGTCGTTGGTTGAGATGACATACTTTGCGTGACCCGTTTTTAACCAATCGCTTTGACTCGCTAGATCGCCAGAGTCTTTCGCTATAATAAGTGTTATTGACATGTAGGCGTGTACATAGTGCGGTGTTAATTGTGACAGATTTTGATGATTATCTTGAAATTTGCTCTAATTATGTGTATGAAGACGAAAGCTAGATATTTCACCATCGTCTCCAGTGACAGGGTGGTTTCTTCTCAATATTTTCTGTCAACAGATTTGTTATTGCTTTGAATACAACACTATTTGTTTATGATTTTTGGTCTGCGCATAATATAGATTTGTTGCCTAATAATTTTGTCTGGGAAAAAAACCTAAAATTCGTAAAACATTAAATATTGACAAGACTTTATATAAACGCAAATGTGCATTGCGTAGTGTGAGTTCCACCGACGTTTCGGATTTCTTGTTGTTATCATTATCATTGCTTTTCACTGTGGCCTCTTAGGTGAATATAACTTTGTACCAGCGCCATTACTGGAGCCTAAACTTGTAAATAGTTTGTGTATTGCCCTATTGTACTTAAACCCAGTTGTTTGACGGATAATTGAGATTTCGATCCCAGATCGATACATCCGTGACCAATCAAATCACGTGAAATAGATCTTAGTTCCAAATCTCATTGCGCTGATTGGCTGATGATTGAACTCTAATTAGTTCTCGATCATCCGTTGAACCACTGGGTGCAATCATTGGTCAGCTGACCTACAATAAATGTCATTTGGTGGCCAAAAATATGTTGTTGAGAAGACTTGAAATTATGCAATGATGAGATAGAGATAAAATCTGTGGTTTTTTGTGTCTGCTTGTTATGGGAGCTTATAACATTCAAATATTCACAGCCTATAGACTCAGTTGAGTCGACGATTATAGCAGATAGAGACTCCACGGACCAGTGCTATAAATGCATGTATATCATGGACCCTAAAGCTGTTTCATTTTGGTATTTAGAACTAGAACACTGTAGAATTTTGGTCTCGATTCGGTATCGTTTTTGGTGACACACTAGGCCTAAGGCTTTCTTACGTGCCTTCTGAAGCGGTAGCCCGCGCAAAAAAGCGACCAGGCGCTAACGCACAGGCCTAGGCCTATAGGCCTACTAAGCCAATTCCATAACATTTATTTTTGCACCGCAGCGGCGTTCAATGCAATTGCAAGGCCTTGCTAACAACCGGGTCCTATTTATTTTAGCGTCTGAAGGTCGTGCTTACTGTTCGATAGAGCGATCGCCGCTGCCGTGGTCTGGATAACTGACAGTGCAGTCTATGCTTCTGGTTAAAAGGTCTAGTCAGGCTAAGCTAATGTAAAGCCCAATTGATAATAAGCCTGTTAAAGGCTATATTGATTGTAGGCTGCATAGGCCTGATAGGCCTGACCAGTGCCTCTTCTGTGTAGAATGTAGATAAACGTTCTACAGCCTACAGATCCAGGCTAGCTCCCACAATCTAGTTCCAAGTTCCAAGTCGTAATGCGGGCTAGAGTGTTTTCATAATTTAGGCCTTAGGCCTAGGGGCCCAGAGAGGCCGTAGGCTTAACGGTAGCGTGAGCCTGGGCAATAAATTGGATGCGTTTTCACGTTGCGCAACCGGCTGATCGCTGCGCGCTTAGCGGTAGCTTTAGTACGAGCATCGACTATAATGACAAGCTTTAAACGGCACAGGCCTAACCTATGATAAAATTCAACAATCTGTTATTAGCGTGCACACACGGGTCGACGTTATGAAGCTCATGTCGACATAATCGAGGTTTTAGGCGCGGCCAGAGTTGTGCACGGTTTGGATGACGTGGGCCTCCGCGGGAAATAAAATCTAAAGAATGCCGAAGGACAGCGTATGTCAATAAGTCAGTCGTTCAGTTAAATAAATGAGGATTTAAATTTATCATATTTTTCTTCTTTGAGCGAATGCTAGCTTATGTAGTGTAACTGCATTGAAGATTGGTTAGCAGTGACGAGCAGCCTACAATACCAGCACAATATATAGCGCTCCAAGCGACTGTTTTCGCTATGGAGATATCGTTCAAACTCCATTCCCCGTCTCTCTCCCTTATTACCGCCTCACACTCCACGTTCCTCCTATATCTCCTCGCGTTCCTCCCTCATCACGACGTCGCCGCCTCAAACATCCTTCTCCTTCCGTTCGCCTACCGGAGCCACGTGTCCCAGATGTCCGTCATCGGGTCAGGACTGCTCGCTCGCGGACACAAGGTCCACGTCTTGCTTCCGGAGTCCTATCCGGACATGGACGCAGTGAGGGAACAGTTCGATGTCGTCGTGTCCGTGAACAAATACCTCGATTTCTACACCATGCCGACCAGTCAGGCGAGTGTAGGCCTATATTTATGTTACAGTAGAAAACGGCAACATCAATTTTGAAATTATTATGAAAACTGAATGAACAGAGTGGAGGGGATGTATGTTGAAGTTCTTCATGCTTGTCAAGTTACGCATAGTAACTGGAGCGCAATGTTTCAAAATTCGACATCTTGAAGCCACACAACGCAACTGGCCTGCATAGGATAAAATTCAGATTTGGCAGACATCATAATCTACGTTATGCCGTACTACACAGGCGCATACTTACGCTATACTTCCTACAGTGTAGATTGAGGCAGCATGGCAATGCACCGCATGTCACAAAGGCATCATGGGCGCCGCGTGTATGTCCGCAGGCCAGCTCTATCTTGGAAGCAGCCATCAACCTGAGTCCCATTGAGGACTTCAGAACTAACTACGAGGGCTTCACTGAGTTCTGTACCAACCCGCTAGAGGACGACACGCTCCCTGGTACAACAGCGCTTCCGCTTTCTTCTAGAAAAGTTTGAAAGAAGAAGACTAGATTAATTGTGCTTTGCTTGTCGCCTAGCTGGGTCTTGATTAGAGAATGAATCATTGCGCCTTTGAAAAGATTTTGAAGTCATTGACTAAGGTTCTTTTATGCTGTTGATAGTTTTTTTTTACTATATTAGCTTATAAATATCAAAAATGCTCTGACGCCGAGATTTACGTAGGCCTACTGTCAGCATTATAGCAGACTAGCGTACAGCATCTTATTCTTTGCTGTCGACAACTTATTTAATCCTGTCGACAACTTATTTGATTCTATCGACAACTTACATTATGCTGTCGACAAAGCTGCCTCACAGAAAAGCTAACAAAACGTTTTTCACTCTGCGCGCAGCCAGAATCAGAAACCTCCATATAGACTTCGCCGTGGTCGACGGTTTCCCTAACTCCCGCTGCTACTACATCCTCCTGCACAACCTCGGCCTCCCCTACGCCTCCCTCACCACCCAGTACGAGCCGTGGGTGTGGAGGAACCTCGCGCCCCCCTCCTACGTCCCCTTTCCCCTCGCCGGGGGGCTGTTCACGGATCGAATGACTTTCACGGAGAGGGTCCGAAACGCGTGGGCGCTGGTGGAGTGGTCCGCTTTTCCGGGAGTGGAGTACGTGGAAGATGAATTCGTGCGGCGTTATCTGAGTAAGGGTGGTAGTATTGCAACAGTGACTGCTGGTGTTAATGTGCGAACCCAGGCCATGCGTGTATGCTGCGTAACGGAAATTTTTGGTGCATGTAATTTTTGCGGTTGTGCCTTTGAAATCTAGCTGCGCTTAATTTTCACGTTTTTGAGGACTGCCCATTATAAGCATCAGCGGCTTTATTTTTGCTGCATGTAATTTTAGCGAATTTGCTCGATTCGCGAAATAAACAAAAGTGTCATGCGAGCAAAAAATGTTTTTAGTCTACATTTAGGTGACAAATTCAAAGTAATAGTTAAAAACATTATTTTCTTTGTGCCTTACATGCTTCTATGCGCTATCGAACAAGCGCCGTGCTAATTGCTCGGCTGCTGTGCAGCCGTTGCTCTACTATTGCCTGGCTGTATTTGCTATGTGCCTAAGTAGAGAAAAACTGAAGTAGAAAACATATAATAGGCTGGTTTCACACGGCCTTGAAATGTGGCATGCAGATATGGCTACATCTATATGGGGCATAAGCTATTTGCGCTTCACTGTAAATTAATATAGTGATAGGCATTTAAATAATTATTGTATAATAGTAGTTATGTATTCCTTGTATCATTTTGTTGAAGTTAACTGACTGATTTGAAAATTTAGCTCTAAATATACGTGACATGAAAATTTGTCAATTTAAAATGTGACCTGTACAAATATAGGATAATATAGGATAATATAAAATAATTTAGGCTAATATAGGATAATATCGCATAAAATTGGATAATATACGCTAATAATGATAATTTATGACTGAATATGAATATGAATATGCGATAATATATGATAATATTGGAGACTATAGGATATAGGATAATATTTGACACTCTGCTCACTGGGCTGCTGTGAAAATGAAGAAGATGCATAAAAAAACTGTCACTGTATCTACTCACAGAGAAAGACCAACAAGACAGTTCGATTACATATGCCTCGCTAGCTGCCAAGTCGGCGCTGTGGCTGATAGACGCCGATTGGTCGATGGAGTTCCCCCGTCCCATAATGCCAAACGAGATCAACATCGGGGGACTGGCCACGCGTCCTGCCAACCCCCTCACAGGTGGCACTGAAAAAAATGTATTTTTTTCACTTTCACTTCTTCACGTATCACTTTTTGAATGTGATTCATTTTTCGTCTATTTGACGTCTGATGCTATATCGAATCGGTTTTTGTCTTTTTTCACGATCGTTTTATTTATTGATGTGTTCCTATTAGATTGTATTATTGATCAAGTTCTCGTGATCAGTTATTCTGTGCACAGGTGACGTCGGGCAGTTTGTAGAGGGCGCCTCTGCGCACGGACTCATACTCGCGACGTTTGGAACGACCGACATTCTGACGGAGCAACATATGCGCAAACTTCTCGGAGCCTTTGCCAGGGTGAAACAGAGGGCGCTGCTGCGCTACACCGGACAACTGGTGCCAGAACTTAAAGCAAAGGTAAATCACTGAAATCTGGTTGGGTTGCGACGTCGTTTTTGTTCTATGACAATTTTAAAAGAAAATAATTCTCTCAGGCCCAGTTGCTCTATGTCGTTTATTCTCTGGTTATAAAATGTGAAGCCGTTGTTAGGGCTAATGCCATAGTTTAGGTTTTACAGGCGTAGTATGCCAAAATAGTGTTTTGATAGTGTGTGCCTGGTTCTAAATGGAGAGGCGCAGTATCACGCATTAAAATCGACTTACACTGGCCACACTAAGAACCACAAGTTTTTCAAAGGTCGATAATAGCACTACACCTGTTGCACAAGGAACAGGCATAACAGCACTCCTATTTTATCAGCGCTAATTAAACTGCATTCCACCTATTGTTTGTGTATGGCTCCATGTGTGTAGGCTATACTGCATTTGTAATGCATGCTGGAACGTAACGCTTATCAAATATTACGTCATGCAGTCGAATACAAAACAAACATCGTTTGCTTGAATCGAAGTGACGTGAGAAGTGCAGCAGACTAAACTGCTTCGTGTCCAGGTTCCCTC
>JAQIWG010003538.1:0-17665 GCA_034695025.1 Chamaedrilus cognettii | reverse complement strand
GGCGCTTATTATAACGTGATTAAGGGCGCATAGTATAACGTGATTAAGGGCGCTTATTATAACGTGATTAAGGGCGCTTATTATAACGTGATTAAGGGCGCATAGTATAACGGCGACGCAGTTTAGCCTAGATACCTGCATCACAAATGCAATACAAAAAACAATGTAAATAAAAATAATAATGCAAAATCAGAACATTGCAACAGAAGACGAGACACATTTACATTAAATTTACTCTTGCCTGTCTGGAAGCGTATGTATGCACGTGGCCTATGCAGGCCTATATAGTGTTGCAGCTATAGACTTATTATGCATCATGTTAGATTTTTTCTTGCCTGATTGTACACCCTTGTGCTGTACATGTGCTGTAGTTTATAGGCTCATGCGTTGCTCTAATTGATACAATGAGGCCCAGACTAGCTAAGGCATAATTATCATTATAAGTTTGTTGCAATATAATGTGCAATGCGCTCCTAAATATAACAATGTTATGTCTTAGACTTCATGACATGGCTTCGACTTGTGATGAATCGCGTAAACATCATCATCGATGATGTCGACATGCATGTAGTCGAGATCGAAATCCAAATCATATTATATACTTCACCAATGAACCATCGGAAGTTTATGACCTGACCGTGGCTCACGCGCACTGATTGGTCCGTCTTTAATACAGTGTACAGCTCTGTGAATCTTGATTTCAACGCACTTTCGTGCATTAGACATCGAATCGACCATTCGTCGACGCAAGAAATATGACATCGCCGTGATAGACGATTGCGTGACTGCAATATAGAGCATCGATTGGCTCCTAGCGTACTCCTACACCGACGAGCCCGCTCGCCGCTCGCAGAGTGATTGCGGTCTGATCCCGGAGGACGGCTAAGCGCTCCATGTCGTGACGGCTTCATCCCGGACTTCATTCTCGGCTATAGGCAAGCTAGACCCTGCCTCGAGCAGGCTAGTGGCGGATCCACGACGGGGTGCATGGGGGCCAGGGCCCCTCCTCTATAGTCAATGTATTAATTTGACCTTGAAGAATACTTCAAAATTAAGAAATATTCCTCTCGCTATGAAGGGTGCTTAACCCATTGCTTAACTTGTTGTTGGAGATGATTTGATAATTTGTGTCAAGATTTTCGCTCCCTTCTCGCGGTCATCGGGTGAAAAATAATGGACTAAAACGCAACTTTCTCGGGTTGCAGCCTTTACCCTTCCAAAGACGCTAGAGACATATTTCCGGAAAGTTCGTCCCTTTCTCTATACAAAAAAATGTCCCCCCCCCCTCCCTTTTATCAAGTCGAATATACGCCCCTGATCATTGCTCGACCGCTGAGCGCTAGTCAGCACGCAATGGACATCAGCGTCCCGGAGTGGAGAGATGACCTCTCAGTTATCGCTCGGTTGCGTTCTTTTTCCATTATCCACTAATTGTGACTGGTGCGGGAAAACATTATACCCCTATATAACATGGCTGCATGGCGTATCTACAGTTGAATGCTCTTGAGTGCCTCGGTCGAACTATTATACTTTCATGGGACGAAATTCTGGGATTTTAATTGTCTGCCCCTGTAGAATCAAGATACAGTGATTCGGGAATTCAGGGAATAACCAGCCACAGCCATATTGATTCTCATATTTTCTTACCTTATATATTTTCAGGCTATATATAGGTCGACGTGTATACACGTTTTCAGGAAATGTTTAGGATACACTTCTCGATTTGATACCATATTATAGATCGGTAGATCTCTTCTGAAGCACCGAATCACGGTCAGATTATTCAAAGCACTTTTCTGCAGGGTATACGCAGTCAAGAAGAAACACATCGCAGGAATCGAGACAGATTGGATGCCGCTGCTGCCTATAACTTGGCTCTTCAGTTCCTGTTAACGTTACAACGTCGCAGCGCCGTGGTCGGGTCCCCGAAGCAAGGTCGGAAGCAAGCCGTGAAGCCATGAGGTATTCTGCTCTGCCTCCTGTAATAATTATCAGTCACTCCGCCTCTGCAGTCTGCGTGCGCCTGGAGCGGTGCATGGAGTCAAATAGAGCGCTATTATAGGATCTTCTACAACATACGTTTTTGACAGAACCTTAGGTCTATTAAGAAGGTGTTATCGTATTTAGAGTAGGCTACCGTTCTCTATTAGCATTTATTGACAACGTTTCTTTTCAAATATCATTGTAATGAGCTATAATTTTTACATTCATAGCCCAATTGAATATCGATTTTAGGATTTTGATTTCGACCTTGTGTCATTGCTTCCTCCACCAAATCAAATATGCACATACATGTAATAGAACTGCGAATTCAGCAAACACAGCTAGCTGTTCTGATGATATTATTCCTTTCACTAGAATTTTTGAGGATAATTATAAAGTTGATTAGAAGTGCACACTGTAAACTGTGTAATCAAAATAATTGGATTTTTATCTCTGAATCATAATTTTAATGTTACCATTATAGGCCGCCTAACGCATTATTTGCCTGTTACATTCTTGTTAAAAACTCAAATCTTGTCATGACATCTCCAGCATCTCCTATAATGTACAAAACCGAACCACCACTAACGGCACTCAGCGTTCCTCTGACCGTAACGAGACTCCAGAACCAGTTCGGCGCATTCAAGGGGGAGGGGGGGGGGTAGCACGGGAGATGAGGGAGAGGGGAAAGACACGAGCACTCAGGCGGAATGCACGAAGTCCATTTACAGTCCCGCCCTCGCTGACATCCCCTCCCACTATCAGCTCCACCACGCCCCGTACCAGCCCCCCACGCCCCCTACCAGCCCCCGGCACGCCCCGCCGTCATTCAAATACAAACAGATTAGGATGCGAATGAAGTTGAGTTGGGATAATGGATTAGCAGCTAATGCAATTTGTCAGCGTGTCGTAAGAAGGGTGAGCGGGGGTGCGTGCGCTCGCAGTGCGAGGTGCGGTGGAGAGGCATGCACGGACTGGAGCATTAGGCCATACGGTCGCATAACACGGCCAGCCGCATAAACAGGGGGAGACAATGGAACGTGCGGTCATTCGTCGAGAGCGACATAATTATTTTAGTCCTTTTCGTCGTAGTAGCATTTTAGTGTGTAGGCTGGCAGAGGATGCAATCTTTGGCGTTGAATATTGAAATTGCGCTCGATGGTGATGCACGGACAGCGCGCATTTAAACAAAACATTTAGTTTATTATTCAATATAGTCTTCGATGTCATTTTCGTGACAATTATTGATCGATAATACGGAGTGTACACCATCAAGATGAATTCTAAATTTTGACTCTACAACCAGTAGCGGTTCCAGAACGATTTGACGGGAGGGGGAGGGGCAGGGGGCGGCATAATTTCTCATTCGTGCGATGCCATCAACAGCATTGCGCTTTACGTGTAAAGTGAATGAGAA
The DNA here is from genome assembly GCA_034695025.1 of Chamaedrilus cognettii. Taxonomy (NCBI): domain Eukaryota; kingdom Metazoa; phylum Annelida; class Clitellata; order Enchytraeida; family Enchytraeidae; genus Chamaedrilus; species Chamaedrilus cognettii. The sequence continues at coordinate 14,265 of JAQIWG010003538.1, read as the reverse complement.
TCGTAGAATGAGAAATTGAAATCCCTGAATTTACATCTAGCCTAATTTTCTAACGGCTTAAAGATAAAGAGAGAATTAAAATTTCGACTACCGATGATATCATTCAAAGGCGATTGGGTAGGCTTTTTTCACGACTAACCGTAAATTTATATTATTCTATGGAGCAGTTGAAAATTATTAAGCAAAGGGCACTGCAAATTCGACCCACGAACGCCTCATAGTTCTGTGGATTGACATGATGATTGACGAGCGAAAAGTTGGCTGCAATTACGTGACAGCAAAAAGCGCATAAATGCTATCTGCCGTTTTTGACCTGGGGCGAAGTTGTAGGCCCACATGTATAATTTATATGCCTATAGATTTTCAATGAATTAGGCCTAGACTTATTTGGAAGATTCCATGAGTTTGGTTCCCCTGGAATATAGAACAAGACCAATCCAATTGCAACCGTTAACCAAACTGTAGGATTTGGTTAATGATTGCAGTTGGGATTAATTTTAACAATAATCAAAGGAAAGTAGCCTATTTAATGCGTGCGCCACGCTAATTCGCTATATACGCCAAATCAGTCAACAGAGATACGCAAAATATCGGGAAGCAAGTTATTCTTCAAACAGCTCAAGATACGCTCATTTTACGACTGAAGACTATAGGCCTATGAAGCTCGGTAGAACCATCACTGGCCCCTAGAACGCTCGATGACGCTCGATGACGCTCATAGCGCGCATGCAGCTCTGACCATGCAACGCCCGACCGACCGCTGGCGCAATGGGACGGCGTGCGCCCGAGACAAATGGCCTCGGACACGCGGCACGACAGGCGACGGGGGCCTAGGGTCCCTCTGCGGCGCTCGTCTCGGACCGCTGACGGGGGGAGGCGGATTGTCTCCCCTCGGCACCACTAGGGACGTCGTGATTATTCTATTCTAGTGTACAGATCTATAGGTCAAGGATATACTATCATGATACGTGCTATAGAGCAGTGTTCTAGCCACCCCCTCGAAAAAATTTCTTATCATATGGCCTCTTTGGAATTTCCCTTACACCAAGATCTGAGCAGCTCTGCTAATTATATCGCTTCTCATAAATCGTGCCCATAACACGCAATTTTGTAATGCTTATAAATTAATAGAGAAGGAACACAATTTCTCCCCTTCAAAATTAAGCCAATGAGATTGGATATGAGACTGCGCTAGCTGCACAGATAGAGCGGCAGCTTTAACATCCGCTTGAAAACTGAATCACAGCCCGTCTTGCAGCACGGACGGAATTCACATAGTAATCGCAGGAGAAAAGTTAATCTGCGCGCCAACCGCTCTTCTCAGCGTGCATAATAGAGTGGTTAGACCTATCTACTTCTGGTTCTTCGAATGCATATTCATATTCCAGACATTGAGTAGGCTATCTGCATGGGCTAAACATTTCGAAACGCTCGCCTAAAGTTTTTTGACACCGCTGAGCTAAACCAGAGCAATACATTTTTGGTGACACCACGGCCGACTTTGCGTCTGAAATCGCTAGCAAGAATCTCCCCCATAATGGTGCATCCCTTAACTTTGAATGGTCCCCAAAATGCCGACAAAACCTAACTCATGATGCACCCCCTAACTTCCTTTTCATCCCTAAAGCCGACAAACGCGCCAACCACGCGCGCCAGTCGACAGTCATTAGAGCAAGACGAAGGAACGCTTGAATGAGAGGTGACGGAGCGTGCAGATGACTTTCTGCCACTAGCCTCGGCCGCCGCAGCAGTCACGTCTAGGCACAGAACCCCCTCCCCATAGCTGCGTGGTGCATTCACCACTTGCAAGCAGAACTTCACTACCAATCTGGGCGGTAATGCATCGTGGACATGGACATTGGACAAGGACGAATCCAGGATTCGTTGGTGGGGGGGGGGGGGGGTGAAATTGAATCATAATCATCTGCAACTTTGTACATGCGACTCCACTCTCCCTCTGAAACCAACTAGCGGGGGCGGGGGGGTGCTGACGAAACTTTGTCACTCGGCATGACCGCCTTCATCAAATTCATTCCATTTAAATCCTTAATTCGATCCAGACCAGACTTATCTCTGACTTCTTTTACATTTCATTTAATCTTAAGCTTTACTTCAGAACATTTTATTTGCATCAATAAAACATTTTCATACCGATCATTGTTACATCTGATTATCTGAACTGTTTTATCAACAATTTTGTTACAATAAAAACATTTTTTGGGTTAGTGGGGGGGCGGATACATCTCTCCACCCCTCCCCCCCCCCCCCGGATCAGTCCTTGGACACGGGGTCTCAGGAGGATCTATATGCAGCGCATGAAATATGTCCAGACGCAACAAAGCTGTCGCATGGCTATCATAGCAACACTAGCGTATCGTATAGCAGCAGCTAGGGCCCGGGAGCCCCGGGCCTTGCTGCCCGGGCGCCAGGTTGCGCAAGAGCGCCAAGAGGGTGTTTAAGGGGGCGGCGGGGCGCCACAAATTTTTGTAATTAACAATTATACTTCTATTACCACCACCCCCTTGTTTATTACAGTGAATTATCGCTGATTTGCCATTGATTCACCGTTGATTAATTGTTGATTTGCCGTTGATTTAGCGTTGATCTATCGTTCATTTAGCCTACCGTTAATCTACCATTGATCACCATTGATAAAACTGGTCATTCGTCTTTGGTTTGCATTAATTCACCGTTGATTCGTCGATATTTTTCCGTAGATCAGCAGTTGATTTACCTCTGAATTCACCGTTACTTTATACGGTTGGTAAATCGTTAATTTGCCGTTGATTTGTAGTAATTAATTTATCGTTAATTTTCCGTTCATTTAGGTCTACAGTTGATTTTCCGTTGATTACCTTACTTTTGATTTATCGTTCTTAACCCGTTCATTTGCCTTTAGATTGTATTAATTTGCGGCTGATTTACCGTTGATTCAGCGTATATTTACCGTTGATTCAGCGTATATTTACCGTTGATTCAGCGTATAATTACCGTTGATTCACCGCTGATTTATCGTTGATTTACCGTTGATTTATCGTTAATGAACCGTTCATTTGCCTACATCAATTTTTCGTCGATTTACTGTTTATTTGGCGTTGATTTATTATCAATGATATTGATTGTTGATTTACTTCTGGTTTATGTTATCTTACGCGTAGCTGAGTGTCCGTTTTTACAACGTAGAACTGTTGCAGGTACAGATTCAATTCACGCTGGCTAGTGACAGCCCTGCGACGGTTGCGGAGCAATACAGTGAAGGAACCGATTTCGTCAGCTTTGCCGATTTTTTTTCGGAAATTTTGTTTTTTCTTCCGAAGACTACCAAGTCTTTACCCCCCTCCCAATCAAAATGTTCGGCCAGTAACTGACGGACCGGCTCAGCGGCGGCTCCGTGCGCCTCCATGTGGCGGGAGCGGAACTCAGCGTACAGACCCTCCTCCCGACGACTCGTCAGGTAGTACCTGGATACTGTTGTTTCTCTAGGTTGACATCCAATTTATTCTAGAAGGAGTTCAAGGAGGGAGGGTTTTTTGGATAATTTTGCTGACTAAGCTGAAACTTCAACATTATTAAGGTGAAACTTCAACAGAAAAACAACTGAAAGGCCGACATTGCACAGAAGGATTTGAGGCAGAATAACCATAAATAACCATAATTTCCTGCCAGTTTGTATATAGTTTTTTTATACATATAATTTAGACTAATCATAATAATTTAGGTTAACTTCAACGAATGGCTATTGGACTGAATTGTAGTCTGTTGCGTATTTACCATAGGCCCGGTAAATAGAATTTTAAGTATATATATTTATACAGATTATATTGAAACATGCATATAACTAGTAGCCTATGCTGGTATTTCTCTAAATAAACCTAGACCTTTTTCAAAGTTTTATCCGAGTCCTAGACCAACTGTGGGCCTATTTAGCCATTTGAAGCTGAATGAGTCGAGTCTGCAGATAGTAAATGGTATGTATAGGCTCTAGACTTTATTAGTTGAAAATTACCGCAGAGCACCGATATATCAGCATATATGATTGACCAATATATAAAACGGCAGCTTTTAAGGTTCTGTTGTTAATACTTTTGTGTGTCGATTCTAGATCCTGATCTTGACTTATGCCGTTAGGTTGTGAGCTTGAAAAATCAAATGCAGTGTTTATCATCGTTCATGTTCATATGGTTGTGTGCTGCTAGGCGTTTAAGCGTTCACTCGTGCAATGGCGCCCAGCAGTCCCAGCATGCAACATTTGCTAGTGACTGTCGGGCGCGCGTTGAACCGCGAGCTGGAGCTGTGGACACCTTACGTACCTGCCGATAGTCAGGTGACCATCTTGCTCATCGCTTCAACCATAGATTAAGTGCTGATTTTTAAAGAAATCATTCATCATTGTAGCATCTATGCATAAAAAAATCATTTTTCTCTTCTGCTGTGTCATGCATTTTGATTTATAGATGCAGAACGTAGCAGATTGAAGTGTGAAGATGAGGTGCTAAATAAAATTAAAATTGATAACAAGACAGATATCAAGATTGAAGTTTGAAGATTATGTTAATTTAATTTGGACTGCTATTGGAGTTTATTGTGTGACTTTTGATTTTGAACAGTTCCAAAGGATATGTAATGTATTGTATGTAATAATACTAAGTAAGTAAATAAAACTAACTAGTAACCTTAGATGATTGGATGGCTAAGTTGAGTATGTTTCTGCTTGTAGTCAGGGGTGGCCGATCTGAGACCGAGAGCGATTACGTGGCTAGTGAAACTTAACGACAAGTTTAGCTTCAGCGCGGAAACGCTCTTTCTCGCAGTCGACATCTACGACCGATTTCTGCACCGCGTTCGGGTATGTCACCATCGTGTGAGTGTATTTTTAGTGTTTGTGATTTTGACTGATCAAATGATTTAGAGTTTCAGACCACTTTTCTGATGCAGATGACTGTTTTAAGCGCTCGAAAGGTAAATATACAGACTAATCATGGTGGAGCATCTTAAAATTAAAGTGAGTAACTTGGGTTGCAGGATGCATAGAATGCAGTACTCAAACTTTTGACTTAAAATGTCCTGTAAGAACGTCTTTCTTGATTATTTCAGGTTCAGGCGAAGTATGTGAAGTGCATTGCTGTGACCTGTTTCTACCTGGCAGCCAAATCAGTTGAAGAGGACGATGTATGTGGTGTCTGTGCACTTATACGACTCCCATTAGTAATTTGTGAACATAATTTAGTCAATTAAAAAATAATTATGTTTTTTTTATTGATAACATGAAAGTTTAACCTGGATCAGTTGGACATAAGTTTGACCTGGATTATTTTTTTGTTGGATCGCCAATCAATGTTCTTGATATCGTTGCGAATATTGTCAATAATTGTCAATAACTCGATTCAATAGCTAATTCTCGACGTCACCGTGTGAATCTTTTTCTCGAATGTATACTATATATATATGACACAAATAGTGTAGCATGTGAATATTGTGAATAGTTCTGCACTTGATTAGTGCTGTGTAAATATTATAATTTTGTGCAGTTACAACGCGTGTATTTTCCATACATGGGTTTTTCCGTGGTTACACTGCCGCCTACCATGCTGCAGGTGATTCCCGGGACGTGTGAGTTGGTGCGACAGACGGAGTGTGGTTTCTCCACGGCCGAGGTTCTGCGCATGGAGCTGTGCATCCTCGACAAGCTTAACTGGAACCTGCGTGCCTCCCACACGTCGCTCGAGTTCATCCAACTCGTATGCACTTTAATTGGCTCGTTGGATAATATTTAATTTATATTTTATTTGTATTTTATTTTATAATTAACATTTATAAATGTTTAATTTAGTTCTATTAATATTTACTTTTGGTATTGTATAAGGGGTTCTATCTCCGCTAGCTCGAATATTGATCGATATCTTGCTGAAAGTGTGTTTGTTTTGCTTCCAACCACTTCTGATAAGCGTAATGTTATTTTTGTAATGATGAACACTTACTGATTTCTACACGATATTTTCTGTTTAATAAGCATGAATAACATTTTGTATTTCTAATTCATAAAAACTGTATATTATATAGTACGCTTGTAATGCACTTGTAATCTGTGTACCACCAGGTATTTATATGCGTGAATAAGTCCGTCTCAATAACAATCGATAAGTAGCCTCATCAATATTTAACTGTCAATCACAGTGCTTGTTCTTGTTCCAGTTCAACGCGTTGGTGCTGACCAAGTGTCCGTCACTAGCCCGCATCACACGCGACACCAGTCTGTCCTCCCTGACCGCCGCGCTGCTGCACTGCCTCTCCCACGCCCCCCTCCTGCTCCACCCCCCATCAACCCTTGCCCTCGCTGCCCTGTCACTGTACCTGGAGAGGACCTGGGTGCACTGGCTGCCAGCTACACAGACCCTGCAGGGGCTCATCCAGGTGGGGGGCATTTGAACTGGCCTTGCGAATCAATGAAAGATGTTCTAGATATTTACTATTTATTTTAATATCAATTAATTTAATCCACTCCATATATTTATTTACGCATGAATTGATGGATGGCTATACGTTATATAATATCACTTGGGAGATTGCTTAGAGTCCTGGACATTGGCTTGATTGTTCATCAATTACAATTAAATATAAGAAAAATGAGAAATATAGTAAAAATGGAACTCAAAATCTTATTTACATTAAATAAGAGCAATAACTAATGAATGATATGTGATATAGATTTGTAGGTCATGCTACTGACTAAAACTCAGGCAAATACAATATAATAAATGAGTCTAGTGTTATAAGTAATATGTGATCTATCTACGCGTGCTTCTTGTTCTTGTTGTTCTTACTTTTCCAATTAAAAAGTTGATGTTGGTGCAAGAACTCTTAGCAAGGCCCTGTTCTTGCTGTTGTTCAGCTGAGCAGCGAGGAACTGATGGAGTGTCGCGAGCTCCTCACTCATTGCCTCGGTGCCCAGCAGGTCTCGGCCCTCCTCACCCCCCACAGCCTGCCAGTCTCCAGGGGTCCAGCCCCCTCTCGCTCACCCCTCCAGCCTCTCCGCTCCAGCAATAATTCCTTCATCCCGCCCACTGCCAGTAAGTCCGGAGCTCAGTCGAAGGTCGCGTGGAACAGGTCAAAGGTCGCACCCCCTCCATCGCTGCCCGTCACGCCTCACCCGCCGGCGAAACGCCGCAAAGTCGAGCAGGACGACGACGTCTACGACGACATCAGAAGTCTTTACGACTCCGAGGTGTCGTGCTGCGGCGGCGTAGTGACGCTCGACTTCAGCGCGTCGCCAGTTTTGTCGTGTGCCGGTCAAGTTGCGCGACTGAGTGGAGGTCATATCAGCGCAGCGTCGACCCAGCTTGCAGCTGGCTGATTGGATGGTTGCTGTCGCAATGATCCGGTTTACTAGCGGCTGATTGGGTGGTTGTTCCCGCACTGACCCTATTTGCTACCGGCTGATTGGTTGAGTGAGTCCTCGGGTGCTGTTAAATTCGGGTTACAACAGCAGTTTTTATTGTAACCGCTCTCCCGTTGGAGGGAGGATGGTGATTAGTCGCGTTATTTGAATACTTGAATGTGAATTGGGCGGTGTTACGATGATGCAATGTATTTAGCGTTCATGTATTGTCACGACTAATTTGGTTGAATTTTTCATGTACACATTCGTTCGCATCGCACAATCTACACCCTTTTATGATTTTTTGCACTTTTATTTCAAAATGTGCCTGCACTTTTCTGTAATAAATTACCCTTTGCGTGTCTTTCGTGGGTTACCGATTGTATGGGATGGGACTAAATTTAAAGAATTAGTTGAGCTGGATTCTTTCCGAATCTTTAAAAGCTTTATCGATTGTGCAGTCTCTTGATTCCCATCGATTATCAAGCATGGAGTTAGCTATGCAAAGCATGGAGTTGTGCTGTGCGAATGATGGCCGATGTTGACGAAGCAGTGAACGTTATATGTTCTAAACACTGAAGAATATTGAGAAAAAGTTTTGAATGCGACACAGTTTAAATGTTTATTTGGTAGTATTTTGTCTACTGGTCTTGTTTATGGGACATTTTGACAAGTAATCGGTCTCTTGTAGATATTTAGTTACTTACTATTATGACAGAATAGTCTGATGACCTATTCATTTTTTGATGAAAATTTCTAAATTAATGTTTATTATCTTTCGGCAGTCCTTAATTTTGTAGTTGCTATTGATTAGAGATGCAAATTTTTAAGTTGCCCTTTATCACTGTTGGACAGTAACTGTCACTAATTTTGTGAACAACTACTTTGTGGACACATTGCAGTCCTCCTTCATATACATCCGATGTGGTATCTAATACCATACAAGCGATTTAGAATGTTTTTTTTCATCGAAGGTGTGGTATTCTTGATCACTATTGCTCTGACTTTCATGTGACAATGATTTTGAATTATTGATGAGACTGATGCTCTTGCACGTCGTTTATTTCTGAACTTTATGTGCTTGATTCGAGTTCTATTTAGTATTATATAAAATTGCATCGCTGGATAACCCCTTGGATTTGATTAAAATATAAATATCTTTTAAATAAGTTTTCTAAAAAAGTGATATTTCTTTTATCAACACGCTCGTATGTCGGTGTAATATTGCGTTTACTAGTTTAATTAATACCCAACGTTGTGCATTCTTTTTTTTAACAGTGTATCCATTTATTTAACAGCAACGAATTATATTACAAAAATCGTAGATTCCCACTATGTAGGTTGTAGTATGAGTATCGTAGTTGTTATACAGTGTTGTTCATAGTAATTGAAAGATCAAACTATTTGCTGACTGCGACGCTGCAAATTTAATTGCGAATGTAGCAAAATTCGACGTATTGCTTTCATTATTCCAGGCTCAATTATTCCGCTCCACTATTTCTAGCAAGCTCTACGAGTGCTTCAGAGATACACATTGTTTTAGCAGCGTCATATGTTGCATTAGCCGTGCTGGAATAGATCTGGTATATACGGTGCGTGAGGATGCATGGTGTGTGATCTATGGCGCTGTAAAGCCGTTGTTTGCATTTGATTCCTATCATTCACGCGTGTGGTGTGATCAATCGTCTGGTAGTAAACCAGTGATTTAAAATTGTAGCGCTACTGCTAAAGCGCTATGATGTAAAAATAATTTTGAAGCTAATCGCGACCAGCACCAGAGTTCCGTCAGTATTCTTGCTCTATAATTGCGTTGAATATTCGAGTACAAGCAAAGTCCAAGGCATTTGTAGTTGGCATAATATTATTGATTTGTACATTATATTTGCTTTAATTATTGATACCTCAGACTACGCCACCGTTTTGAACTCACTTGATATGTATTATTGCGTATCGGCAAAACTGGTTAGCATGTTTGAACCACTTATTTAATTTGCTAGCGTTGTTGAAGTGATGCGAGCTTTGCTCAAGTATTTTGAATGCATGCTTGATTTAGTTACAATCTCAAGACATTTACAGCGAATCAGACAACTAATTTGATCTTTTCATTACGTGACCGATTCTGTGGACTAGTAGATGATTATAAATGTAAAAAAAAATAATATAATGCATAAAGCAAAAAAACATTTAAATGTTTCTTGCATGCGACTGCTGTTGTAATCTGCGTTTAATGTTGATCCGAGGATTTCAATAAACGAGTCAAAACTGATCTGATTCTGACTTCTCTTGATCCTTACTCGTTTTATTTGGTTTTATTAAGTATACGATATTTTGAGCGGACACGGTATATGGGCTTATGGACAGAGGGCAATAGTATAATGATGGATAGACTTCGGACAAATGTCAATTTGTTGGCTGATGGGCATGAATGTTCTTTTCTTGCATAAATATCTTCTTGCTCAAGTAGATGACCATTTTTTGCGCTGGCTTTACTGCTAGCGCATGGGCATTACACGTGTATGTAGGCCAATAATCAGTTTAATAGGTCAATGAAATGGATAAACAAAATAGTTAAATACGGTACACCGGTAAACAAATTTTTGGAGCACACTCCGAGCATCATTTTTCATCAGCATAATGCATCATTTTAAAAATTGGATGGCAGCAATATTGGCAGGATTTCAGTACAAAATATCTCAATAATTTGGACGCAAGTGTAAATGTAGCAGAATCTTGGGAAGTTAACAAGTCGAAAAATGACAATGTGTAATTCTTCATGCAGCATGAAAAGAACAATTCAATAGTATTGTTCACGTTTCACAGTCACGAATATCGAAATCATGAAACCAATAATGCAAGAAAAGCAAACCAAGTCATCGGAAAGATAAATGAGCCATGAAAAGAACAATCCATATTAATATCATTTTTAAGAATATCGTCGTGCCTTAGTAAAAATATCTGTCAGCATTCGCATTCTTACGTTCGGTATTTTGTTGTTTAAATATGCTATGCATATGCAGCGTATGCAGACATTGCGTACAGACATGTCGTTCATTCCAAGCTAGATCTTTACTGTATAACAGACATTTAGAAATTTGAAGCATCACTATGAGTTGGAATGGCCAAAAAATTAAAGTACTGAATAAAACTATCTTATTTATCGAATTCATTTTAACTTACTCCAAAAAGTACTTTATTCTGCCTTCCAATACAGCAATTAAATTTTTAGCCTAAATGCATTATCAATAATTTCATGAGCTCCATGAATAGAAGTTACGAACATAATTTTCAAATGACTATATATTATACTTGTAAAAAACGCAGTACCGTGCAGAACCAGTTACTTGTAAAAACAGTCTCTAAAAAAACTGCTGGACTGCAGAAAGTTCAATAAATCAGGCAACAGCAATTGCATGATATTTAACTACAGACCATCGAATCTAACCAAGAAAACTAAATAAAACTATCGAATGCTCATTAATATGACAGTTTTTCATCGTTATGTTAATTAATTTTGATCCAAGAATAAATTGAGGACATAAATAAATAGTTAAGATTGTCACAACTGAGAGAAGGCAACAAAAATTATGAACAAACTGATGCCAATAATGATTATTAACGAACACAATTCACGCTGACTAGCATGTCAATGAATTAGATCTAAAGCATACAACAATATTTGAATTAAGCATAATTAGTAGACTAATAAGTAAGAATGCTTTAGACAAGGACATAAAACAAGAACACTGAAAAGATAAATTTAATTGAAATACTGTTTGGTCAAATCTACTTTTTAAATTGTCATTGCTTGATCAGGAAATTAGGCCCATCAAGGAAAAAAAATTTGTAATCTAAAAAAATGTCAACCTAAAAATATAGATATTACAGCAGTTACCAGTCGTTTGCTTGATAATTGTATCTTCGCAGCAAATTGTTATTCATAATAGCCGTTGTTAACTAATCGCTTAATTTTCATCACGACGATATCTTTTATAAAATGCAAAAATGCATTTGTGTCATTGTAACAGAGACGATAATTTCAAAAGGTGGTCATGTCATTGGGACCAGGAAACGACGCCACTGTTCAAATAAAGAAATAAAGCTGCGTCATGAAGGCGAGGCTGTGGTCTGCCCAATAACATAATGTCAACAACGATGCAGTCTTAATTTGCATAAACTTCTAACGAATAAACAAAAGAATAGATGAATAAACGATGGACAAAACAAATATCTGACTATAACAAAACACCAATGACAAGGAGCGCTAAATTCTGTGGTATTATGTACATTAAATTACTTAGAGCACCAATGAAGCAAGTGCACTGCATACAATGAAAACAAGAAAGAGCACCTGCTGATGTGATCTGTAATATTTTTATTGTGTAGGCCTATAATTAATGCGATAAGCGGCTTAAAATCAAAATCTTCAATTACAAAAATTGCAAATCGCTATATCAAGTGCTAGAAATGCGGCTCAATACAGCTAAAATACAAACGACCCGCAATTATTAACCGCCGTATGCAACGTTCTTGACTTAGACAAGATTATGGTTAATACTTAGCAGAACTTAATCTACTAATCTTAAGGAATATCTTCACAATAAACAACAGAAAACTGAGTCATAATTATTGGAAACATTGTCGCAAGATCATCAGAATGCACAATACAACAAAAGAAAACAAAATCAAAGTCCAATTTAATACATAGCATAATGAACGTAACGATAGCTCAAAATAATCTATAAAAAGAAACAAGGTGTTGAACAGTTCAACAGTGGCAAACAATCCAAATGAAATCGACGCATGAAGATCTGAAAAACAGGATTATCAATGATTAACGGTAAGTTATTTAGTTCCTAAGCAAAAAAAAGGGGGTGGTCGCGGGCGTCAACTATACTGCACGGTCCATGCATGATCCAGGCCTTAGTCTAAGGCTTTTTATAACTACACACTTTTGAAAAATGATTAAGTTGGCAAAGTGGATAAAATAATGTGGCCTTGCCATCTCTGTAAACCGCTTGGGCCTACTGCACCTGCTACAGAAACAACGCCTTTGTCTTTCGATGGATGATCACGCAATGGGTCTGTTCTCTAGTTGGGCGACTTCTGAGTCAGTTCCACAGTGTCGCTGCTACCTCCCTGCGCGCAATAAACAAAATAAATAAATTCACTTTGAACTAAACTTTGAGCGAAGCGTTGCGGCCGAGTTGTCTAAGTCGCGGACTTCCGATTCCGATTGTGGCAGAGAGTCGGTTCAAACCCCGGCCGCTGCTAAAGATTTTGAGTCACTTCGTGCACGCTTGGCAAAGGTGCTTAATTTCGTCAGCCCTGCAAATAATCATCCATTAGGGTGGAGTGCAGCAGAGAAGTTGAAGTTGAAGTTAAACTAGAAAATTTATGAAATATAAGTATTTCAAGTTAGAAATCTGGAATGTATTCAATATTCTACATCAGCACTCATTGCAAATTGTGTCGTGTTCAGTAACACTGCATAGGATATATTACTGATAAGATGACGACTAGCAAATAGTTTAAAATAAATTCACATCAATGTATTATCAAATAATAATAGATTTCATGACAGTTTCATCTATTGCATAACATCGGAATAACAATAACTATAAGATACAAATTATTTGTGTAGCATTAATCCAAGCTCCTATCATTCAACCTACGTTGATGGGTGAATCTCGTAATTTACTGTCCGTTGAAATCGATGACACATCCTCCATCTCAGCACTTTTCACCGGACGTGTACTGGAAGAATTAAGATGCTGCCTATAGTTACAAAGCAATGATGTCACTCGTAAGGAAAATAATTTGATGCCAATCAGCCAATTGCGACGGAAAAATTGATTAAGGAGAAAAATCGCATTAATTGTCATTAAATATTAATTATAATCGTAGGTGCAGACACGTATATGAGCAAAAACATTTGCCACAGAAGCTTAACCAAATTTGAGGCCCAGGGAAGCCGGGACCAGGATAGTTGGTGCAAATAAAAAATGTTTTTTTACATTTGAGGGTGCTGGATAAAACAAATGGGGAAGAAGAAGCACATTTTTCAAGCCATAAGAAATATCTTGATGGACACTGTTAGTATTCTGGAACAATCGCAAGTATAATTATCGTGTTCAGACCTTAGCATTGAAATATTAATCTTACTTTACAAAACTATTTTTTCAATGTCAAAGTAAACAACCAAGAGAGCCTTAGCTATACAACAACAACTCTGGAAATGAAACAAAATTGCTGCAAAAATAAAACAATTCATAACCACACACGCAAAACTTTAGCTAAGAAACCAAATCACATGCGTAAACTCCAAACTATGAAGTTTGGAGTTTGCAACAAGTTTGGAGCTACAACAACGTAGGATATCAAACTAGCTCCGACTTACTTCTCCGCTGCCTCCAAGCTCTTGTCGCCAGAGCGGTTGAGGCTATTGCGGCCATTGTGTCTGCAGATGCGTTCAATGAGTCCAGCGCGGTGTACGACGTAGCGGTACACATCAAAGACGAGCAGAAGGGCAAAGACGCCAAACAGAACGTAGACCACGCTCAGACCAACGTTTAGGTAGTAAGTGTCTGCGTACAGCACCATCGACAGAGTTGGATTGATCAAGGACCAAGTGTTTAGTTAAAATGGTTACAGCCAGTGCAGAAAATCATATAAATTCAGCAAAAAACTTAATAGTGACATATTAAATAACAAACGAAAGATTTAGAAAATTACTCAGATTAGTATGTCTTACTTAACCTCTGTCTTACTTAACCTCTGTCTTACTTAACCTCTGTCTAACTTAACCTCTGTCTTACTTAACCTCTGTCTTACTTAACCTCTGTCTTACTTAACCTCTGTCTTACTTAACCTCTGTCTTACTTAACCTCTGT
>JAQIWG010003537.1:0-17667 GCA_034695025.1 Chamaedrilus cognettii | reverse complement strand
AAGTTGTCGGCTGTAAAAGCAGGCTAATTAAGTTGTCGGCTGTAAAAGTAGGCTAATTAAGTTGTCGGCTGTAAAAGTAGGCTAATTAAGTTGTCGGCTGTAAAAGCAGGCTAATTAAGTTGTCGGCTGTAAAAGTAGGCTAATTAAGTTGTCGGCTGTAAAAAGTAGGCCTATAGTTTTATTATCGTCAGCGGCGGTACGTAAATTGTTTGCAGCAAACGCGTAGTGTTGTCAGCAAAAAGTAGATTATCTCAAAAAGTTAGTGTATGGCATGAATAAAGAAACTTGTCGTCTGCCAAAACAAATTATATTGTAGGCAAAGAGTTAGATGTCGACTGCAAAAAGTTTTGCAGCTTAAACTAAGTTGTCGGCGATCAAAAATCAGTCAGCGAGACAAGTGGCCTACTGTTGTCGGTAAAAAGGAACAAACTGTTGTATTCGGCCACAAGTACACGTATGGCTTCGTGTGAAAGTAGTCTTTCGTCATAAAAATTATTTAAAGTTGTTGAAGCGTAGGCTACGGTTATCTTCAGCAAAAAACCAATTTAATGTCGACAGCAAAAAGTATACTGTTGGTAAGCTAACTTAAGACAATAACAATTTTCGTTCGCAATAAATAAGTTGTCGTCCAAAAGTAAGTAGAAAAGTAGTACTCTTTATGCTGAGAATTTATATTAAATTATATTAAGTATTTATACCCTTGCGTGGTCCGTACTAGTGAATCCGGGCACGAAAATAAAAAAGAAGGAAAATAATGCAGCAATCTGGTCACATGGCTGCGCGGATTTTGAACTTTTGACCTTTTTGCCGCAAATTTAAGTCGTCTTTTTCACAATAATTTCAATAATATTTGCTTCTTCATTTTATGAAGACGTTGCACTGGACCAAAACTATTATTAATATTTAATAAAGACGTTGCACTGGATTAAAAAACTATTTAATCTCAAAATCTCGTCCTTCCTCGTATCCTCCTCTTACCTCCTCATTCGCCTCTCACGTCCTGGTGCGGTAAGAAAGTCCCTGCGGGACTCTTACCGCCCCCAGAGGCCCCTGCGGGGCCCACTGACCACCGTAGAGGCCCCTGCGGGGCATATATGTAGTAGACCTACTGCCGGTTATAGCCTTCATTGGTATGCCTACCTACTGCGGTGTAGGCTACAGCAGCTACGCTGCTGTAGCCTACTGTAGGCTGCCTGCCCCTCCTATAGTTAATATCTGTCGTCGAAAAAGAAGAAGCGCAAATTTTGATTATTAGTTTGCCGCCATGTTTGCCACGAAAAGAACGCAAACAAGAACGCAGGGTGGACATTTTAAAAGTAAGATAGGCTCTGCTATTAATCTCTTTATTCAACGCATATTCTGCCTATCTGGGCGTGGGCTCTAAGCAGTCTGTACTAAAGTCTATGCTATGCTATGATAATTATGCGCTAATAATGAATATTTTGATTTCGTTCAAACGAGTAGCCGAAAACGTCACACACAACAGATCAAAATGTTAATACTTTAACGGTCAAAATATACGGCTGTGAGTAGCACTTACTAAACAGTCATTAAAGAAACCTCTCTCGGCCTAAAATTGGTTTGTAACCGCTGCATTATATGACTTGATAAACGTTGCAGTGCTGCCGTAATATTTATCTTCCAATTGCAACACAATGCTGCCCTGATCATTTGTAATGGTATAAATATGCAGAAGAAGTGAATTATTTGAAGTCTTAAGTTTCGCAAGAAAACACATCCTGCGCAAGGTGTAGATATGTCGAATAGGCAGTAGATCAGAATAAAATTGACATGAATGAACAATAGCTTGATTAAACGTTTTAAATAGTTTCATAAACATACTGGCCCAGGGGTCGTCAAGTGATATAATCAGTCTTAGTGAAATCGCTTCTACTGCGTACGTTAGTATATAATATATATAAAGTTATATATAATACATATATTATATATATATATATTATTTGCCCTCGGTACTGCGTTCCCGAGGGATTTATAAAAATTGGTGTTTGCTCTGAGACGGCTAGCCCTCGGAAATATATATATATATATATGTATAATATTATTATCTATATATATTATACGTATATATATATTATATATATATAATATTATATATGATATAAAATATTATACTTTATGATAGTACGCAGGGGCTAATAATCCCTGCAACTAAGGTTAGGGTTAGGCCGTACGTGGCTAATTTTAAGGGACGTCCGTTATTTGATTCAATTTGTCCCATGTCCCTTATGAAGAGCGTAAGGGACACCAATTATCTCTTATTTGAGCCCATACATGAATTATAATATATGCGTTACTCATTTCTGTAATTTATGCAATTAATTTTGATTAATCTTGCATAAATCTGTAGATAAATGTAGTTGGATATTACTTTTATTTTACAAATTGAATATAGTGTACTGCACATACTACGTTGTGAAAAAATTGATCAAATTTAAAAGATGATTTATATAAAAATTTGCCGTCACTTTGCTTAGATGGCTACATCGACAGAGTCAAGCGATTTCCAGTGTTCGGCCGATGGCTCGACGTCATCCGGCAATTTCGATACGTCGCTGAGCAGCAGTGCGGCTACAAACGTGATGTTGAAGCCGGAAGTGGACGAGATGGCTGCCAGTTCTTTGATGGATTTTGAGTATGAGATGCAGCTCTTTGGATTCTCACCCAAAACGTTTGGCGATGGCCGTATGTTATCGTTTTCCTGTTTTATTGAATGTCAATATTTTATTTTGCATTTTGATGGAATTTTGATTATAATTTGTCACATAATTTTTAAAATGACATACCGAATGTTTGTTTGTTTGCGTTCTTTTCTTTGATCTGCCGTTCTTGCTTTCATAAAAATTTTCTGATAAAATAGTGAAAATTCAGAGTTTTATCATATTGACTATGGTTGCTTTTTATTCCGGTTAATGGATTAAAAATACAGATGCTATGAATTTCATAGAATGCGGCATTGTGTGTAAGGTTACGATTGATTCGCTCTTCAATTTTTCTTGAAAGCCTTTATGCGTTGATAGCAGTTTTTACAAGTGCAATTTACTACGTATTCTTAAGTTTTTGTTGACCCCTAGTGGGATATTTTAGTTAAAATGCATTCTGAGACTTTGCGACTGCGACTTTGCTTAGCAAAGCATCCACTCTAGACAGCCTCCTCCTCGACACGCAGCAAGCCTCGACGAGTCTGTCTGGCATGGTGCTATTTTGAAGCCTTTTTTACTATTTTTCTTCACTGTAATGCAGTAAAATCAATGAGGTATTAATAGAGTACCGTACGTTATGTTTCAGTATACAATGCTATTGTCGATTTCTTCTTTGATCACTTGGAAGCAGCAATGAACACACTGAAAACAGAGGTAATTTATCTGTAGACATAGGTTTGCACATACGGTACGTTGTAAATTATATACTCTTAGCATTAGAATTATATTAGTGATGATAACTGTGACATGTCTACTGGTGCCTTTGTCCTTGTACTTTAAAAGTATTATGTGATGCAGTGAAACGTTACATATCCTAAGAATGTTTTCTTGTTTGGGAGCACATTATAACTTTTGACAAATTTGTTTTTTGAGGTGGTTTTTTCATATGTATGGACGTGTCATTGTCATGGACGTGTCATTGCGTTATGATGATTAGTTATGTTTTTATTAAGTTATTAAAATAAATTATTTATCACTTCGCATCGCTGTGGCGAACGTTTTGCATCAATGATTTTAATGTGAACAGCATGTTGCTTGCGTTGGGCCTCGGTGACCTTGATCGCGCAATATATGTTGGCACAGGTTGGAAGCAATGTCCTCTCAGACGAGCAGGCCAAACAAGCCATGGCCAAAATCTACAACGCAACCGTGCCTGGCGTTGACCGAGTCGTTGACAAGATGGAGGTGGTCTTCACTTTCTAGACTGCTTAATATGATTAACAAATAACAATAAATAATAGAAAATAAATTATATATTAAACGCACGAGTGAATGATAATTAAAAATTAAGAATGAGCCGTGATAAATTGTGAATATTTGTTTATTGCGTGGATGGATGTCATATTGATTTACAGGGATATAAGTTAAGCAGGCTCAGTATGCTAAAGATAGAATTATGTTAGATGCTAATTGTATGCCTGATTTGAAGCGGACAAGCATAGTATTACGCATTAAAATTGACTAAAGTGGCATTGGCCTACACGTTTTTTTAAGGCTGAGCAGTTGCACTACACTTGCTTTAGAAGAAGATGGCATTTTAAACAGGCAGGCGTAGCATTGAGCATGAAAATCATGTATGATGGCATGGAGGCTACGCAATTATTAAAGGCCTAGCTAAACATTGCGCTACACTTTCTTCAGGGCACTTTCTTCACGTCTTTCAATTCTGCGCCTTCTTTAGAAGGCGTAGCTGTTTGGCAACGCTTGTTTTATTGGGCTAAACTGAAGCAGCTGTATATATAGAATTCATGTTCATTACGCTTTTGACGTTATTTAATTCCAATAATTCACGTCTGCGTTAGTGTTGTGCTAGAAGGTGTCATGTAATGCTAATATTTCAAGTCTGCGCTAAAGTTTTTTTAATGTGAATATTTCACGTCTGCATTAACATAATTTAATGCTCATATTTAACGTTTGCACTAATGGTATTCAATGCTAGTATTTCATGTGTAACGTTATTCAGTGGTATTATTTCACGTATACCCTTATTTAACACTAATATTTCACACGCTTGCTGTAACACTATTTAACGCTAATATTTCACACGCCTGCTTTAACACTATTTCACACTCCTGCTTTAACACTATTTAACTCTAATATTTCACGCACAGGTTGCGTTGTTGCAGGCGTACCTGCGTCACAATGTGTTCAACATTCCCTCGTACGTGCTGCTGCAGGAGGACAGGGTTCACGCCGACCACCCCGCGGCGTGCGGCGCCACTGTGGCACAGCTAGAGAGGCAGATTGACGACATCAAGGCCAAGATTATTGCGGTCTGTCAGGCATTCACCGCGCTGAGACATCGGAAAATTGTGTCAAAATATTTTTTTGAATAACGGCATGGTTTTGAAAAAATTGTTAATTTTGCGTACGTGGTGTGGTGAGATATAAAATGCAAAATTAAGCGAAGTTGTTTATTGCGCGCAAATCGTGCCAATTATGTGTGCGTTCTGTGTGCGCTTTGTATTAATACGTTTGAATTATTTGTGTGAAAAAAGCAAAACTGTTGCAATAAAATGTTACATTTTTTATATTGTTAAATTTTCTCTTATATAAAGCAAGCATTCTATATTACGCAAACATTTACAAAAAACATTTTATATCTGTAAATGAATGCGTAAATGGAGTACAAAATATTTAGTATAAAGTGAACAATTAACTAAATTTAAGTGGTGCTTTGTATTCAGGCGAAGTACATGAAGGCAAAGCTGGCTGACGAACTGGAGGAGTTGGAGGAGACTTTGGAGGCTGAGGCAGCGACACAAAAATTTCAGAAGCTCAATGATGAAATCTTGAGAGGGCCTGGAGGTAAAACATAGTCCATGATTATTGATTTTTATTCAGATTTTGGTCTCAACAATTCTGTAGCTTATTTGAACATGAAGCTACTGATGTTGTACTATGTAAAATATGCGATTTTATGATACATGTAAAATTTAGACGCGCAATTGTACACTACAATTATTGTATGAGATTGATTATTGTAGTTTATGGTCTAGTTTAGAATACTTTTGTATTTGGGCAACAAAATAAATATTAATAACTGAACTCTACTACTGACAATAAGATCGTCACAATTAAGTGGAATGAGCATGAATCGCGTTGTGTGAATATAATTATTTATATTTGAATATATTAATTTGTCAGGATTGGTCGAAATGGTTCAGGCAACCTGTGACATTATGCAGAAGCTCTGATGTTGATGGCTCAAACTACACAACAATCATCAAAGTGAGAACTTTAATTTATGCTGAACTCTCTGCAAATGGATTACTGATGTGTAAAACATCTGTGCTCTCTCAATTTTTTCAGAAAGTGTAAAGAAATTTGAGCCTGAACCTTAGTTGTAAATTTCGAAAGAGTTTAAATCTGCATTGCGATTTACTATTTATATTTGTACTGTTGGTATTTTCTCGGTTGTCTCAGATTATCTGCAGTTTGAAATGTGCCAGCGGGTTAGAAACCTGGGGCCTGCTACTCAAAATAGATCTTAGACAAAATAAATCTTAGACAAATTTTAGTCTTAAGAAGTTCTTAAGAAAATCTTAAGCAAATTTCACTCTTAGTTATTTTAAACTCCGCACCGCCACAGCGCCACTCGCAATGTCGAATGATGACGTCACGGTGGTCGGGGATTGGATTAAATTTTTTGTAAAATATTTTTTGGGATTAAGTTTAGGCTTAAAGTTACGGAAACTCTGAGAAACGGGCCCCTGTTGTACTTTCATCATGTGTGTGTGTTACATTCAAATTCAATTTTTTTATAGTTATGCAATATTTGCGCACTATTTAATGATGAGTACTGTACTTTGCTGTTGAACAATTGTGGTATTTTAAAAATCAACAGGGATATTCATTTTCAGAAGCAGATAGTGAGTTCAGAAATCTATTCCAGAGACCTGCCAAAGAATGAGAAAGAAGAAGACCGAAGAAGATCTGTGAAGAACCAAGTGATCGCGACCATCCACATTCAGATTGTGAGACTGGGAAGTAGTAGTGCAGTTGAACTGTGAGACAGAACGATGCGAGCCAGCGAACATAGATCAGTGTTGCATACATTACAGTGACTAGATAGATAAGTAGTAGACCAATGCTGGATGCACTTTTATGATCGAAAGCAGGACTAAGATTAGCCTTTGAAAGACCTGCTTAGCGTTACGACTGTTTCTTCTAAAACAGACTGCTACAGTTTCGCTACATACTGCTACTAATGCTTGTTTCAAATTAGGTGTACAATTAGCACTTCACTATCTTTGGCACACTACACTTGTAAACTGAACTCCCACCGTAAGTACGTATAACATTTTAAACATTATACTATTCTATATGTGCATCCGAGTGAAGCGTTTTTCATATCTACGCGATGATTCAGAAAAATGGGAATCAGTAGAATGATCATTATTACTCAACCAATTGCCAATCGATTTACATGAAACTTAATGTCGTAGGCCTCTGGTACTGTATCGCTGCTCATTAAATATTTATCTTAATTTCCATACAGTTTGCTTTTAATCATAACAGCGCATCATGGATGAGAGGGAAAAGCTGGACCAGTGCGTCATTGACGTGTCAGTCAAACAAGGGCGTGGCCGTCTTTGTGCGTGTGTAGCAGCTAAAGGTGGACAGTTTGAACACAAACTATGAATTCATTATAATCGCAAATCTCTCTGGTATTGTTTCATATAAATCGATTGGCAATTGGATGAGTTATAATGATCATACTACCGGTATCCGTTTTCCTGAATCACTGTGTACATGTGTAACCGATGGTAATTTGGCATATTAAAACAACATCTTCATTATGTACATCGCAGTTTTATCAAGACCAGATAATATGGCAACGCAACTGATATGAGAGCAAAAATATCAAGTGACACGACAGTTCGACATCATTCGACAGTCTCTAAATCTCTCGACATATGTCACAGATGATCTTACTAGTTCTTTCATAGTAATCCTCAAATGCACGTAGATAACAAGTGCCTGCGGAATATTGTATGTCCATTATGAAGTTGCAAAATCACCTTGTACATTGATAACAATATAAAATCGTCCGTCTGCTCTAAAGAAAAATTACAGTTCTTCGTAGAAAGGAAATATCTTATTCAAATACTTTAAAGCTGTTGCTTACAATAATTATCATCCATCAGCTATTGTTCACACAAACTATCTCTCCACAACAAGCTTCAACATCCGCGATAGCTTCATATACAGCAGTTCTTTCAGTCACTCCTAATTTCTGCCGCTCCTACTAGAGTCTTTCATCTAAAACTAACTAACTAACCTTCTTTTTATCGTGCAATCTGTTAATATCCATGTTTTCACACAGGTTTACACGTTTTTGCCCGCCCTGATCAGGACTGCTGGAGCTGAGTTTTTACGCCCTGATGTCCTTCCTGATGCCAACCAAATGAATAATGATCTGGCACGGGGTTAGCAGCTAGCAACACTTGCGTGTTCAACAGCCTTGCTGAAGGACCTGTAACGCATGGTTTCATAGTTGCCGACGCGGGGGCTTGAATCCTGGTCCTCTCGACTCAAAGTCTGATGCCTTAACCACTACACCACAGTGCCTCGCTTCTAAATCTAAATCATCTTCTTTCATCTAAATGAAACAGAATTCTCTCTGATTTATTGCTCCCGATATCAAATGTCTGTCGATGGTTTTCATAAATATTCCAATCAACAAGCCCTACGAGTGCCTGCTTAACTTGCTACCGACTATTGTAAAGCATTAAATTTTTACTGCATGTTATTTGGATGGTATTTTTGCTTAGAAATTTAGCTGTGCTTATTTTTTGCGTTTTTGAGGACTGTCCATTATAAATACTGTAAAACATGAAATTTTTGCATGCATATTATTTTTGTGAATTTCATTTGTGAGTTACATTTAGTGAAATAGAGCTGTAGTTGCTATTATAATTGGCAGTCCTCAAAAACGCGAAAATTGCGTGCAGCTCAATTTCTGAGCGGCAAAATCTTCACAATAACATGCAACAAAAATTTCAGGTTTTACAGTATCTGCCAGTGAACATTCGTCACCCTTTAGTCATCACAATCGTTCCGTAAGCAGCCGCCATGGTTCATTATAGTATTATTCGTCCCAGATAACAATGCTGTTTAGTCGATAAGAACACACAGTACACGCGAGTTCAGTTGGGGTTTCATTCTTGTTGGTCCCACGATTTTTAAAGGTTTAGGACTAGGTTCAGCATCAAACACTAGACCCTACCGTACCCCTAGCCCTAATAATAGCTTTAATCCAAACCAAATCTGAACCCCGGGCCTTAAAAAAAATGAGTAGGACCAAAAAAGCGAGCGGTTCAGTCTAAGGACGCACAGTTCATATAGGCTCAGTTTATAAGCACGCACAGTTAGTGTGGGTTCAGCTAATGCACATACACGGTTCGTGCGGGCTCAGTTGGACAAGAACACACAATTTGTGTGGGTGTTCACTCGATAAGGAAACAGTTCCGTGCGGGTTCAGTTAATAAGGAAACATAGTTCCGCGAGGGTTCAGTTGATAAGAAAACACAGTTCCGTGAGGGTTCAGTCGATAAGAACACACAGTTCATGTGGGTTCAGTCAATAAGAACACACAACTCGGAAGGGACCAGTTGATAATCAGACACAGTTCGTGTGGATTCAGTTGATAAGGACACACAGTTCGTGCGGCGTATACCCGACAAACTTCCACTTGGTCTCGAGCGACGACCCCCCGCCGGGCTGCTCCCCCCTAAAGACCGCCGGGTACTTCTCGAGCAGGTCCTCGAGTTCGCTCGAGCGGATCTTGATGTCGAGGCGGTTGAGGTACGACCAGATGTAGTCTATGTTCGCGCCCGACGGGTGAACGTGAAGAAACGTCGACACAACCGCTGCACACGACATAAAAGCAACTAAAGAATTCTGATCGAATAAACAAAGGCATTCTTTACAACTTTGAAGTAGGCCTAATAGCCAGGGTTAAAAAACAAAGTTGGTTAGTTAAACCCTGAGAAAACATGCGTAGCGTTACGCAAAAAAACACAATTTAGGTCAATTGAACACATTCATGGCAGTGCCCACAGGTATCTGGGCCCAGTGTGTGCCTTCCTCGCCAGAACGACTCAGCATATTTTAACACATAGTTCTGTTTAACACGACTAAAGATATGTGAGAATTATTTTCTCATAAGAATCGCCAGCTGGTCTGAGGCAGCCACTGACCGACGAGCCGTGCTTCCTTGTCGGACAGCGCACTGTCCGGCGCTCCCGTGACTTTGCGTGTATCGCTGGGGACCGCCTCCACGTCAACCAATGGCGCGTCGCCGCTAGATGTCGCCATCGCCCCCTCCTCGCCGGCCTCAGTCACGCCCCCCTCATCCTCCCCGCCATTCTTCAAGTCCGCAGGGGACGGACGTCTGGACAGCAGCCTGGACTTGAGATCAGTGTTCTCCACCTGCAGCTGCGCGCGTCAACAAGGCGTTACTAATTTAGGAAATTTATGACTTATTTTAAGGGCCTAGCACTAGTACTATTTAAGTCTCAAAAACACAAACCAAGTAAAACTCATTTAAAGATTCTGAAGGCATATATAACGTTACCATAAATATGCAGTGAAAAACCATTTTATTACTGTAAAACGTAAAATTTTGACGAATTTGTAAACTGTCGAATATTACATGCACAAAAATTAAGCTGCACAATGGGCAGTCCTTAAAAATGCAAAAAATTAAGCGTAGCTAACTTTTTCTGACAGCCAAAACGATGAAAATAACATGCACAAATATTTCATGTTAACTTTGCAGTATTCAAGTCTCAGAAACAAGAACTATAAATACACAAGAACTATAGAAATTAAGAACTAATAAACTAAAAAAGTAAAAAACTATTCAGCTAAGAATTATAATTAAGAACTATAGAAAGTCAATTCAATTCAAGTTCCAGACTTAATAAACACAAACATTAAGGGATTTAAATAGGCATATAAGGTTTTTCCCCAGTAAGCCATCGATAAGGGTTTGCCCACGCTGATGCGTCCAACGGGCATCAAGCAACCAAGTCAGTAATATTATCAGCACATTTATGGATTCAACATATCAAACCTTTGATAGGCTCTGTTCTGTCTTCTTTATTGATTGGTTTGAGCTGATCAGTTGCTGCAAAACAAGCCATAACTTTTAGAAAACAGAAAGCACTATTTGAATTTACACGTACCGTACAAATTCAAAACGGAACAAATAATGTATACCTACTAGTTCAAAATGGAACCAATAATGCATGCCCAAATCCTTATCAAAGCGCATATTCAATCAAAATAAATGTCTCTCTTCATATACATTCACGACGAAGAATATATTATATGTAAGTTTTAATGATATTTATCTAATGCAAATTGATTTAACAAAATCGTGACAAAAAAATTTATTTCTATTATTGCTCTACAATGCTTACACTATGCTAATACGCTCTACCGATGAATACCGCATACATGAACTCCCACGAAGTGGCGTTTAATTAAAATCTATCGGAAGTTCAAAATGAAACAATAATTCAGCACTGCCAACTTTTACTGCCTGTTGGAAATATCCTACGTGAATATCTACATGCTTACATGCATGTACATGCATGTAAGCATGCATGTAAGCATGCATGTAAGCATGCATGTAAGCATGCATGTAAGCATGCAACAATGTAACTTAGAGACCAAATGAGCAGAGTTCAGTTTAGCTCTGATAAAATTAAAATAGGCGTAGTGCCATCCAAAATCTTTCAAAAAACAGCGTAGGCCTATGCCACTAAAGCTGATTTGAACGCCCTGCGCTACGCCTGTCCAGTGTCAATTTCAAATTGGGCGTCTAAGTTGCTAAAAACCTTTTTCGGCGCACTATGCCTACTGAATTCAATCTTGCGAATGAGGATATACTTGCAACATTACTCGTCGCCGCTAGAATCAATGAAGCGTTCTACCTGCTGCATGCCCTGGAGAGCCATCTGGAGCGCTTTGACCTGCTTGTCCTTGGAGTCGTCGCCCATCCTCGTCTCACTCTTCAACAGTTCCACCTCGTTGCGGTATGCCTCCAGCTGACAGCGTAGCGACTCGTTCTCCACGCGCAGACCGCTCGAGTCCTTCCACTCTGAACAAACGGCATACATTTGAGCCTTCCACTCTGCACCACAAGCCAGCGCAACAAACGGCACGGTCGCTCAATACGGAGTTATCATGTTTTAAATTGTTACAGAACAGATACAATGTCACGACCCAATAAGATCGCATAAGTTACATCTTAGATTTAATGTAAACTCGCTGTTATTGGCGTATGTAAATTTAATCTGAGATCATTCAAATAAAACTCCATTAAATAACTGGCGTAAAGGCCCAGTTGCTTAATAAAGAATTACTTGATTTTTAAATTGTTACAGAACAGATTATGACTTCATGACCCAATCAGATGTCCTAAATTAGATCGCAGATCATTCAAATACCAAGCCATTATTGGCAAGTTTTTTGAATGATCAATATCATTCAAATAACTCAATAGACAACTGAGATGGTTTGAAAAAATTTACTTTTTATTGAATGAGTGGAAGAGGAATGGAAGAGAACGAGAAAAAAACAGCTCAATGAAAAGAAACAACGGAAAAAGGATCATCAAAAAAAGAGAATTGCCTTTCACCAAGTTTTTGCCCAATGCTTGAATTTTTGAAGCTCAAGGTTTCATATTTATAACTCAAAAGTCCAATGCTCCGATTTACGAGACTTTTACTGAAGATGCAAAGCATAACCTTTTTGAAAACACTCACCATCTTTTAAAAAAAACCAATGAACAAACAATACAAGCTAGTATATAGTAAAAATCAAGTAAAATTACATCAGTCAATGAAAACCTATTATCTTTATGTCATACAACGGATTTCATATCAAAAACTTGCAGCCACAGCTGTCAAAAAGGAGTAACTTAATAAGCAAGATCCCATCCGGTTGAGCGTTACCTGCCGCCAGGCTCATGAGACTCTCGGCTGAGGTGGGCTGCGCCGCCGCCCCCGCCGCCGCAGCTACACCCGACCCCTCACGCTTGACCTTGCGCCGCTTGGCATCCCCCGTCCACTCTTCGCCCTCCTCCGACAGGTCCATGTCCGCCGAGCCCCCGCCAGGCCCCAGCATGAACTCAGCCTCCTGCTTGGCCTTCAGGTCCTGCAGCGACATGACAACAAGATCACGGTCAAGTTTCGGCGTGATAGAACATGCATATGTAGCGATACGCCTGCTACTTTGTAAGACAGGCAATTGTGCGTCCTTAAAAATCAGGTAGGCCTGTGCTATCGTAGTCGATTTTCATGCGTAATGCTACGCCTGCTCATTTCAAATTAGAGGAACCGTTATTTTAAAATCATGTTTTAGGTGTGCTGCGCAGGCCTGCTGAACTTAACACTGCATAAGGCAGTGAGACAGCGGCTTATCGTCGGCGACCCCATCCAGGCCCTTCGTTGGTTTAGGAAGTCATACGTCCTTGTACATCATGTATATCATGGTCAAGTGCATCACGGCCACGTTTGAAAGAAAAAATGTCCGAAAGTCGGCTTGGAAAAAATTAAATGTCTGTAGTGTATTATGGTCGACGTTCAAAAAATAAGTTTCGGAATGTTGGTTTGCGAAATGTCATTCTTCAAATGTCTTTCTTCCAAAAGTCGCAGTCAATCGTGCCCTTTTGTCCAGTAGATCTAGTACTAGTGGCCTTCAGTTCAGGGACCCATGTCCCTGACAGGACCGGGTCCCTGTCCGGTCCCTGTGATCCAAAGCTATATACCAATCAGCTACTGCTTCTATGTGCTTATCAAAGCTGCCACCCTCACAAGGTCTGTTAACAAATCCAGGGAGGGGGAATTGAGTCAACATTTGAGTACATTAAGAACGCGTGTGTGGTGTTTTTTGCTTTCACGAAAAGGGCAATATTTAAAACGAGCAAATTAGAATTAACATTTATAATCATTAAAAGGGTATTTATAGTTAGCAAATAAAAAATCAATAAGAAACGATACTGCGCAGAACAGTCCTGACCTGAGTTTTCGCCTGAGATTTCACAAAAACAACTCACCTCACAAGTTTCACTGCATCTGACCATGTGGCCAAAACTGTGCATGTATTACGAACAACATTACCGATCCAATAAACAATACTTGGCAAAGAAGTTAAGAGAAAATAGTTCTTACACAATACCAAAAATATAGAGATGTTTACTTGGCGCTCGCTCACCATATCTCTGATGGGATAGAGCAGAACTTTCAAAATAAAACTTGCCCTTCAATTCAATGTTAATAAAAGCTGTAACAAATCACAATTTCATCTAGGCTCGCAAGAGGTCAATGCACATATAATTATATCACCTTTCCCATGCAGTAAATATCCTAAATTGACAGTACTGAAGTTAGGCAGCAGTGCACACAGGCGCAACCACGTGTCTGAAATTGTGGTTACCGGGGGAGAATTTTCATAGAATTAATGGGGTTCGTAAATTAGGCAATCCCCTTCCTAACAACGAAACTGAAGATTGCAAGCAGTACGGTCTAGCCTAAGGAAATCGGTCAATTTTTCACAGAAACAAACCCATTCTTCACATACAAAGATTTGGGAGTTACAGAGTTCTTCCCTAAGACTTAACTATTAGTTTCAAATTAGACGGTAGGCTCTCCTTCAATTAGTCTGTGGTTGCGCCAACAGCACGAGTGGATTCTATAGACGTACCTTTGTTCCCACCTTTACCTTTAGCTTAGTTTAGAAGACAATTTCACGGCAGCCCATAACTGCCATTCAAAATAACTCTTTGCCTAGTCCATTTGAATTAATAAACGATGTCATTAAATTAAGACGATGTCATAGATTTCGAGCAAAAGAACTTTCTGTTTAAACTAAATTCAAATTAACCTCATTTCTTGTGGAAATTTTAATTTTATTTTCACTGATAAATATTTTGATAAGTTGTTTAGAATGGCACTGAAGGGCTGCCGTTGAATTCCGTTCCCTAGCAAGAACTTTGCTTCGCCAGATGTAAAGATACGTCTTTAAAATCTATCCTAAGTGTCGGTGAAGAGTCGGCTGTTACCTGGAGCTGTTTGCGCCACGTTTCAATGTTCTTGCGCTGAGGCTTGGTAAAGTGATCCCACGACTTCTGTTTACTTGCCGCTGCGAAGACTTGGTCGATCTGTTCGACTGTAAAACGAGCGTCGTCACTTACACAATGCTCACCAGGCGGCGGCGGGGGCTCGTCGGGCACTTACACACACCCCTTGGGGAAGCGAGGGACAGGCAAGAAATGCCCTTCCAGTGTCTTGACTTCAATTACCAGTGACGGGTTGAGGATGGAATGGGGAGCAATACCACATGTCTCATCTCAACTAACCTTATTAAGAGTTAAAAATTTAATTTGATTTTCAAAAAGGGAGATAATGGACAACTCTACGACTTGACCCGATAACATTTCATTGATGTATTCAGCGTGCCATTGCTAGCGTTGAGGATCTAAATTTAAGTTTTTCACGCGTGTCTGGGTGAAATGGTATCGGACAACTGAGATAATGACATGTAGAACCCGCATGAGTCATACGTATCACGCATCATAAGCCCATTTTGAATGAAGTAACTTTGCTGGTCAGCCAACGGCAGCTGTTTATTATGTAAATAATACAAATCACCAATCGAAATAAATGACTATGAGTGATTTCAAGTGAATGACGACACTAAATCATTCAGTGGCTTCCATTGTCTCGCAGACCAAGCGGCTGCAGTGCAAGCATCCCTGTGCAAGTGCGTACGATGGATGCAGTCCATACCCATCATTATCTTGAGCATTGATTTTCAAAAAACATTTATTTTACATTTCAAAATCTAATCTAAAGCCTTTTCTTACAAGGTTCGCAAGAGACATGTGGTATTTGTTTCAAATTTGGCATTAATACTGTAAAATAGTTTGAAAAAAATACAAAATACAGACCATAGAAGGCACGATTAACTGGACTTGTTACACTAAATTAATTGACAAATAACGTTAAATTAGCAACGTCCGCATTCAAATAGTGCTGCAGGATCTTCATATGCGCTCACCAGCCCCTCAGATTCAGCAAACTATCGACGAGTCAAATGTACATTACCTTATTCAGAAACTTTGGGCAGGATTAGGTGGTACATCCTAGCACCTACAAACCAATGCTCACCGTGCGCCCACAACTTACATTCACAGCACACGGCACATCGAACACAATTGGAAGGCTTGATGCGCATACCAAGCAAGTCAAATTGTACAGTTATGCCAAAGACTGTGTATAGTTTGGTGTGCCATAAAATACTTCTAATACTTTTTTTCAATTGGATAAATACCGGTAATCGAAAAGCGTTCACAGCACGCGCGAGATAAGTCATCACATGGTTTCATGATAAGCGTATGTGGTTCGGTACACATTTGAATTGTTTTCTGAGTTTGACTCAATTTGTGTTATATGGTACATGCACAAGCCTTTCAATTGCATTGCTTTCTAGCAGCGTGAGCTGGTATTAACCGGTTTACCAGTTGAGCAAGGAAAATTTATATATCACCTTTCAATACCATAGTAATGTCTGCAGCAAAATTCACTCAGCAGCGAAACGAACAAACAATGAACCGAGTATACCAGCCAAACAAACCCAGCAGCGTGATTGTAATTACCGCAGCAAGCAAACCAAATCATAAATCTCTTACATTGGAAGTAGGAACTGCAAACTCTACCTCGATTCCAGAGCATTCCTCTGCAGAAAAACTCTTGCTACTTGCCGACTGATAAAGCTGGAGTAGAGATGGGATTCAAACACAACCATAAGCCCAAATATAAACCTCAAATCAAACCAACAAAGCCTTAGATCCAACTTACTCGATCTGATGACGTCTTTTTTGCATCGATCTAAAATCAAACATCTCCTTATTGAACAACTGGCCCTGACTGTCCTTCCAGTCTCATGTTTTTTCTTCAATCATTACCAATTTCCCATGCCCGCATTCAAAAACCCCCAGCCGCGTCCAACTCCCATCTCCGCCCGGCAAGACCAGACCGAGTGACACATACACTGGTTGATGATGGCCTGGAGTCGCTGGCGGAACTTGATCTTCATTTGCTCCAGTTCGTCGTAGTAGTTCGCCTTCTCCGCCATGAGCCGACGCACGTGCACGTTGCTGCTCTGGATGAGGCTGTAGAACATGCCGGCGGTGCGCCGCGTGCAGTCGCCGCGCTCGAACCACGTGATGAGTGTCTCGATGCTCTTCACAAACGTCTCGTCCGCTGAAACAACACGCATTGCATTTGTCATGTGATATTCGTAACTAACGGAGGGGAATATCATTAATGTGGCCTGTAGTACAGTAAAATAATGCTGGATAGCAATGTTTTGTTTGATTGCGACAATTCTCTCACATGTTGTTTGAAGTGTAACTTATCTATTTTTATCTTTATTGAGTTCATATTCGTTTTTTCTCTTTTGTGTGATGATGTGCTGTCATTTGAATTGACAAATAAAATACATATCAACTGACTTCAGACTCGAATTCCTAGTATATTATTCTACTAAATCTACAGAGTGCGGCATAAAAAAACAACCCCCTAGCAGATTCGCGATAACTCAGCCAAAAATTAATAATTTTGCTTCATCTTCTCAGGGATTGTAGCTGAGATAATTTGACACAAGTTCTGAAGATTTTACTTGAAAATCTGCTGTATTCTAAAGTTATGAAACTTTTACCAAAAAATGTTTTAAAATCGTTTTAACTAACACAGTGATGCCTGCAAATAGTATTTTGATGCCTGCCAATCTCCGAAATTCGTCGCTAAACTGGCAGGACCTATTTTGCCAGACTACCATACAAGGGGAGCGGGGATGATGCATGTAAAGTTGATTGAGGACTGCCAGAACGTTGCGCCGCCCGTGTTCATCTTTCAACAAGACGGCG
>JAQIWG010003536.1:0-17673 GCA_034695025.1 Chamaedrilus cognettii | reverse complement strand
ATGGGGGGGGGGGGGGGGGGTTGAACCCCCACCTCCACCCCCCCCCCCCACCGCAATCTTCGAGCCTCGCTGGAGACAGGTTCATAGTGTCACCTGCGGCATCCACCGCGTGTGTCGATTGTGACTTCCGCTGCGAGAAATGCAATCAAATATCGGGCCCTGGCAGCAATATCCAGTCTCCGCCGTGCGCCACATCTCGCGATATCGTTTCCGCTCGGAAGGACGGCGACTGTCCGCCACTCACACGATCCATAGCCTCGACGGCTTGTTTGGATGTTCACGCCTGGTTCACATCGTGACTGTTCATTTATACAGCGAGCTCCAAAGTCCGCTAGTTCACGTTTTTCAGGCACTGTAGCCAATGCTTCGTAGGGCATGTTCGGATGGATGTTTTAAAGAGGGCCTCTTTAGCATTACGCCACGATTGTTATTGCGCCTGATTTTACTTGAACATTCAACTGCTACACTTGTATGTAATATAATTACGCTGAAGTTTTTTTTTCGAAATGTAGATGTTTGATGCAATGTCTTATAATTATTGACCGCCGTGTTCATACAAAATTAATATACTATGTACACTTCGGAGTAGATTTCGGTAAGATTAGAACTTGTAGAGTGGACTAGCGCTACGCCAGGCTAAGTTAAAGCTATGGTTGAGTGCGTCGGGTTAGCGCTAAACGTGTCGAGGCGCTGTGGTATAGTGGTTAATGCGTCGGTCGAAGAGTTAGGAGACCTGGGTTCGAGTCCCCGGCCCGAAAACTGTAAAGCCATGGTGTGACAAGCTCTTTGGAAGGGCTGTTAAACACGTCAGTGTCGCTAGCTGCTGACCCCTTGCCAGATAATTATTTATTTGGTTAGTGTCAAGAAGGGCATCCGGCCATAAAACTCAGCTGTGTGAAAACATGGACATTAACGCAATGCATTTTTAAAGCGGTTAGTGAAGGCTACCCTGTATGTAAAATCATGGAGATTCAAAATCCCAGCAGGCTGGGGTAGCAAGAGAATAGGTCTGCAGCTCAGAGTTCCCCAGTCGAGTCTCAAAATGTCACCAAACAAGGATGTGGGCGGTTGTGTGGATTGCAACAGTCCTTGTTACAACACAAAGTCTTTACATTTATCATCATCAACTGTACTAACGTTTGTGCAGCAACGCTTGAACTCATTGACATCACTACCGAAATCGTGAAACAATGCGAACATCAAAACACACGTCCGAGCGAGCAGTGACTAAATGAAGAATTCTGAGAAGCGTCGAGGAATGATTTGGGCCGTCGTGTGCCCAATATGAGTCGAGGTGGTATCGAAATGAAGTTAGCGGCAAATATCACTGCGGTCAAATGGAGTGTATTATTGTTGTATAGGCCTGCTTCTCGACTGTTATCGACTGGCTTACGGCCTTACGCCAACACGACAGCGGCGAGTAGGTCTGTGTGTAGACTGGAACAATTCTGTCGGTGTTGACAGTTGAAAGTAGGCTTAAAGCTAAAAATTGAAGTGGAAGAAAATGTTGAAAAATTATTTACGGATGCCTCAAATGACACATTTAAAGCTTAGAAAAACATGATAGAGCATTTTAATGGGAATGTAAGAGATTAGGGCAAAACCTTTGAGACGAATATGAAAGTTTTTGGAAACGTTTTGTGGCAAGGTGCATGTGAAAGCAATCTTCAATTTGACTGAGAAATTTGGAGAGTAATTTTGAATCCTCAGTTTAGCAGGAGTGCTATGTTGGTTTATTTCAGAAACACGTTTGTGGTTGATGCTTCTTATCGATCGCAGGTTTAATGTGCACGTCAACAATAATTGTAATCAGTTTATTCTCTGTATTAACGTGTAGTAGAATAAAACACATTGTATTGTATTGTATTGTATTGTAGTATGCATGCTACGTATGTGTATGTGTACTGCACTTGTACGTTACGATATCAATATGTCATGAAAACGGTTCAAAACGGAGATGGATAAACATCCTTTTTTTAATCTTATACTGTAGGTGTGGGAGAACTGCACAGACTACATACAGAAAGCGGCTTTGAAGAAATGAGTTTTTTAGCCTTGATTTAAAGACTCTGTTTCTTGTTTTGTGTTGTGAACTTGTGTGTAATATGAAGATAATTATATTTATAAACCCTGCCCGCGCGTCAGGCGAGGTTGGCAAGGAGATGTACATCGTCAACCGAGGTCGGCTCGAGGTGGTGACGGACAATGGGCGGGGCGTGCTCGCCACGCTGCGCCCCGGTAGCTACTTCGGCGAGATCAGCATCCTAAACATGGGCGGCGCGGGGAACAGAAGGACGGCGTCCGTGCGCTCCCTCGGTTACTCGGACCTCTTCTGTCTCTCCAAGAGCGACCTCTGGGAGGTACAGCCGGGATTCGATTTGCCGCGCCGAGGGGGGGGGGAATAAAACCCCTAGTTCATTTTGAAATTTGGTGCTTGAGTGCCCCAAATTCGTATTAAAGTTTGGGTATACTGACTTTGGGTAAAATCTGGATGGGGCTGCTGTATTAATGGCTTGTGTCTCAATTCACTGCTATTTGCTGATGACTTACTTCTGCTCTCCATTTCGGTGGTGGATCTTCAGAAGGTGCTCACCATTTGTCAAAGAGAGTTGGACTATATTGATATGGCTATCAATGTTAGTAAATCAGGATCCTGATTTACTAACACTAACACTTATCGTGGTACTTAATTTATCAATCAAGTTTTTCAATTCAAGAGTTTTGTTTTGAAAATTAAATCTTAAATTCAAACCACTATTAATTGCACTCGTGACACACATTATACTAACAGCGAGTGGAGGTAGAACTGCTGATGCAACAATAGCTAAAATAACTATAGATGTTACGGCAGTTGATATAGAGAAAACCTGATTTTTTTGCGATTTTTTTTTCAAATCATGCGAAGTTTCCTCAAATTTTCTTTATAGAAACAATTTAAGCTTTTCCTAAATATTTAGTTCATCAGACATTTTAATAAGATAAAATGATAGTTTAAAGAATATACCAAAGACAATGACACAAAGCATGTTAGCTAAAATCTATTAATTGATGCAAGTTTGATGCAAGTTATTGATGCAAGGTGATTGATGAATCTATTATCGTGAACTTAAGCACAGTTGACTACGTGTAGCTCATGCTAGTGCTATCATATTGCTCATAATTTCACCGTATTGAAGACTCAAAAAAATTGTTTTTAACTACCGCATACTACTGCTGTTAGCTAAAATGTTCCAAGATAAACATTGTTCAACAGTTCAGTTTAGTAGTAATCTTAGAGCATGTGTCTTCCACTATCTTTGTTGGTTTTTAAGCATCTTCATTCGTTGATTAATGCCTGGGCGACTGCTGCTCCTTAGCTGTCATGTTATTTTGCAAATCAGTCATTGCTCTCTGAGCTGCAATAATGGCTACCGAAAAAGATTTTTCGAAAGTATTAATTTCATTAGCGTCGGCTCCAGCGTATCCACCAAGCACGAAGGCTTCCAATTGTCTCAAATCATTTACCATCTTCTCTCGTTTTCCATCAAGACCTAACAAATTAATAAGCATAATTATTGCAGGATGGTTTATAAATCGAGACTAACAGTAATCGAAATTGAAACAATAGATAACGTTTACGAGTATTACAATATCAGAAGCTTTGAGTAAACAAGGTATGCGCATCAAAATGTAACATTTGCTAGCTATTCATGGTAATGGCGATCCGATAAGAATGCTGTTGAATAGCATTCATTATAGCCTACAGTATATTACAATAAAATTACTCAAACTCTTATTCGGGATAACAAAAAATTACTAACTTGCATTCGATGCCATTTTCTCTTCTTTGAAGTCGCTTTTGTTCAAAATATTTTTAGCAATGACCGAATGAACTATGCGAAAGCACCGAAACAGGTAGCAATCCAGTAAGTTTACTGCGACAAGAACTGACTCAGAGTTTTATAGAAAGCTGCCACGTGGCAGGTAGGATCTACTAGGGCCTACAATTTTTAATAGTCACATCCCGGATGCATCTATTCATGTCGAACTAGCACCCAATCAGCGATTCATAAATCGATCTACTGTAGTGTACGGTGCAATACTGCAGGCCTATCAACACCCTCCTATTATATAGAAATTTACTCTTTAAATAGAAACGAATGTCCTATGACATTCGACCTGCTATGGGACAAGTTGATCAACTCGTTTTCACGCAAAATGCAAACGAGTAGCTTCAACCTAGCTAGCGTGAAAAGTAGGCTACAAACACAATCAGATTATAGGTTATAAATATGACATAAAATTTTAATCATTTTAATCCTTGTGATAAGGTTAGAAAAAAAAACCGATATTCCGTACCCTCATTATAAGACCCCCGTAGCTTCGATTCCTGCATAGAAGGATGCATAAATCAAAAAAATCAAAAATCTTTTTTTGGGATTTTTCTTTTAAACTGAGGTTAAACATAACACGACAAAAAAAAATCAAAAAATGAAATTTTTAAGGGTAAACTCTGGTTAAAATAAAAACGGTATTGAAATTACTCATAATAGTACATTAAGATAATTTACCATGAAATCATTGAGGGGCTTCATCTGAATGCTTTAAGAAATATAAAATGTATTAAACAGTCTATGCTTAAACCGTGGTGGAATAATGAATTGACCAGTTTAAAAAAGAATGCATGAGATTCCAATCGAGCTTGGATTGATGCTGGCAAGCCTAAAGAAGGCCCTCCAGCGAATATGCAAAAAATGACAAGTACAAATACAAGTTAGCCTTGCGCAAAGGACAACTTGAAAAGTCAAATAATACAAACAGTGCATTGACAGATGCACTGTGTAACAAAAAGCAGCACGATTTTCATCGTGATGGCATCGTTCGATTGCTGTAATGCTGAAGTCTAATATTGTACCTGCAGATAGCGGTTGTCCATTAGGAGTAAAATGTGGACCCATTTTGAATCTTCAATTTCAATTTAGTCAGAGCAATTTTGTCGGAGCAATTTCGATGCTTCTGAGTTTGTATGCTGTGTGTTTATGTTTGTTACCATTGTCCGCCTTAGTGGCAAAATAAAGAAATGATTATACTGTATGTTAGTGCATATTCGTACTGTCTTGTTGTCGTATGAAAATCACTGTAGTCTTTGGAAGCTTAGATGATCGATCCCCCCCCCCTTTAAGTGCTCTCAAAAAATTGATGGCTGCATAGTCTGTAGCAGTACAGTAAGGTTCCCCATGACAAATATCATTAGACGCCGAAACGAGCTTAAAACTTGCTATTAATATTGTTAGTAGCAATAATAGACTGCTTAATAAGGATTAATTGGAACATAGCTCTGAATCGGTTTTCTCTTCTTGTTTTTTATTTGAAGAACTTTGTATTTTGTTGTGTAATTTTGAAGAAATTCTGTATACTTGAATTGTACTTTGTTTATTAAAGACGTCTTTAATAAGTTGTACATGTATTTTTAAGATTACGATTCATAGCTCCACATTTTGTGTCATCTGTTTTCATTTCTTTATTTGTTTATTTGTTTACATTTTTTGACACATCTTGGTCAAAAAGCATCCTTAAATTAACGCCTGAGAACTGGCTGTATTGGCTTCAGGTGCTGGAGGATTACCCGCAGGCTCGAGTCAGGCTCGAGACCATAGCCGTGCAGCGCCTCGCCAACTACCACGAGTCACCCGTCCGTGACGTCACAGGTGCGAAGTTCTCTCCTGTCCTGGGAAAGTTTTTGTTAACCGGCGTCACGGCATCTATGACGCCAGAAAATTGGACAGAGACGCCAAAAATTGGATCCTTGGCGTCTCGAGACATCCAAATTTATGATCGTATCCCCGGCAGAATGGTGGGGTTTAATTTTCATGACATTGTGTGAGTAACGAAGAACATTATGGTCCGGTTCTGTGTAAGAGGACCGCCACAGAACAGCTCCCCTTCTTTAGTCGCCTTCTACGACTCGCTCTGGGAGCTCTGGGCTGCAAGTATATTCTTTGTTCCTCGACTTGCTGTGGTATATCCCTCGGCAGATCCAGACGCCAGATTTTCAGGGTCTCATCTTCGCTATTAAATTGCCTGAGCAGTGATGCATTGCTTGGGATATATAACTAGATTTATGAATATTTCAGCAATTGGCGGATGTGATTTTGATGCAATCTTGAGATTTTTGGGATATATCTTAAATTAAATTGCACATTTTATAAATGAGGCTTGGGAAATTTTCATCAAAACATTTGAACTTGATATATTTTTGGTCGAGGTACCCAGATTCTAGCGATATTTAATTTCGATCCAATAGTATCACTGATTCTGAGATCGGCAATGATGTACGTTGTGTAGGCTACGAAGCTATGATCGTTATAGAGA
The DNA here is from genome assembly GCA_034695025.1 of Chamaedrilus cognettii. NCBI lineage: Eukaryota > Metazoa > Annelida > Clitellata > Enchytraeida > Enchytraeidae > Chamaedrilus > Chamaedrilus cognettii. The sequence continues at coordinate 11,322 of JAQIWG010003536.1, read as the reverse complement.
AGCGAAACAAAAGTAGAGATTTAAACCGTTTGAGTGTCTGTTAGCGTGCAAGTAAAGCACGCTTGTGTAATTATTCTGCTTGCAGCGCTGGCGTTAGCCAACTATAACTTGCTTTCTAAACGACAGTTTTATGCCTGCAAATGCTTGAGTTTACTGCTTTCTCTGCATATCCTAATATCGCCCACGGGGCGAGTTCGTCTGGTTTCTTCATTATCTCTCGCGCTCGCCGCATTCGCTTGACATAAAACCGTAAATCCATCAGGGAGGAGTGCGGTAGGAATTTAGGGGAGTTGGGGGTGGTAGGATATGGGATGGCGGATTCACGCATCAAATTGCTGCTGAAAAATAGTGTTGTCAGAGGTTTCTTATTTCAGGTGCTGTCGCTTATTTGAGGCCATTTGTCCCGCGCTCCATATGAAAGGCATATGGGGCGCCAATTGTTCCTTATTTGATTCCAGGCATAGGTAATATATTTGATGCAGCAAACTACCATCTTTTGAAAAATTACTAAGTCCAAAGTGATGACTCTGATTTTGATATTTACCGAACCAAAATATGTCCAAAAAAAATTCATTTCTTTGTATCAAATTGATTGTGATTAATCAGGCTGCATCTCTAGATGGAATGCACTGTTAGACTAATGTTACTTAAAGTTTCTTTAAATTTAACTCTCTTTGCTTTTTTGACTGATGAAAATATCGGAGATTGTTACTAGGTTGTACCGGTATTCAGATAATTTTGTATTAAATCTAGCTGATTAGACTGCACACTGCACCTCGCACCAACTCCTGCTTAAATTGTAGAACGATTAAATTGAAAATTATCAAAAAGATGTTTGAAACGTGCACTTGTACATGTACACGATTCTGTAAGTAATATAAAATTTTGGGAGCCCTCTGGTTCACCCCACGCATGATTTCGCATCTTACAACCGTGTGCAAAGTGAGAAGACGAACACTGAGGTTCGACTCGGTGACTTCGTATGTGAGTTGCATAGCTTTATGCCTGGTAGTCCAGAAAATAAAGAAACCACACACTAAACGCAGAGATATTTTACTCTGAAATGTGCTCCATTGTAACCCAGGTTCATTGAGATGATGCATGGATTCATGACATTGTGTACGCGTACATGTAGGCTACAATATCATGATGGTGCATTCATCAGAATCGCTGATGTCGTTTTAATGCAATACAGACGAGTCGACGACTGAATCCTCGATTTCTCATTCGATTTCTCGATTTCGATTGTTCATCTCTGTTTTGTGCATAGCAGCGATTAAGTATGCCTACTAGTAAAAGGTTTTGCTGTGACAAAGCGCAACAACGAGTAACTACGCGCTAAAACAACGACATCCTTGACTGCCTCAATCACAATACAACTACGAGCAAGAATCGAAAATGTTTTAGAATTACGAACCGCACACCCCCACTGCGATGTGCATGTGGGTCTACATTACCGGGCGGCCTAAACTTTTGCGCCGTCTTGTCGAGCGTAACCCTTTTATTCGCGGATTCGCACGCGACCTTTTCACGCTGCTGCTTTACGATTCACTCCCGGCTCGTTAAGCCGCCATTGAGCCAAGGCCGGGCTCGGCTCTCGAAGCAAGCTCAAGAATGGAATCTGCGCCAATCCATTTTGGCTCTTGCTGATTTGCATACTGGATGCATTTTTTGCTGCTGGTGGTATAAATTTGAGTGCGTGTACACGGTAGAGGGGCCATACAGGACTAACAGTCCGATGGCGATACCCCTACAAGGGAACAAATAATTGGCTTGCAGCCCAGAGCACTCCGGGCGAGTGATAAATGCAAATTATCAAAACTCATAGCGTGCTCTTTGGTGACCGAGAGACCGATTATTGTAATGAGAATTTTTACAGTTTAACGCACTATCCTCCCCCCCTTTCTTTTGTCATTTGCTAAACATTTTCCTGCGGAATACTGCGCCTTGGCGGCATACCGACAACGACCGCCCGGGCACTCAGGGTAATTCCAGTAATAGCCGGCTAAAAGTATTTCGGATTAAGAATTGATCTCATGCCAAGGCGGCTGGGTTTTTCCAAGAAGAGTAATGCTACCGCTAATGCGTGGCCACGTGGTTTTTTACGACGAGTAGCCAGTGGTGATTCCTCATTTGGCTTCGGTGTGTTTAGTCCCTACTGTCCCCCCCCCCGCCTCCCACCCCCCTCTTTCAGTTTGGTCTAGAAACCGCTTGCTTAGCTAATATGTCAAGCGCCTATCAGCGACTGTATGTTTTTTGTCAAATCTCTTCAAACCCCTGCTATTTTTTAACCCTCTTTTGTTACATCGCCTAGCAGTAGCCAAGATAACTAACCGCCTTTTTCGTCTAATATGTTTATGTCCATGTTTTCACACAGGTTTAGACGCATGCGCCCTTGTGATGACTGCAGGAGCTGGGTTTTTTGCGGCCGGATGCCCTTCCTGACGCCAACCAAATAAATAATTATCTGCCTCTGCCAAGCAGTAGCCAAGGTGATTAGCCTAATCATAAAATGCATAATGGGGAGTGAGTTCGAACTTTGGGGTGTTGGGAGGCGTTAATTACGGACAAAATAATTGTCCTTAGTTTTTAAACGTCGGCAGAGGTGGGAGGTGTAGAAAACTCCACGGGCGAGCTTCTGCAGACGAGATTTTTTCAAGTAGTTCTTTTTCTTAGGTTTCCTCAGAAAATGTGCAAGAAATCGCCACTGCCACTCGTAACTCGTTGTGTTTGCGAAATATGTGGGCGCGAAGGTTTGCTCGACTTGAAGTGTTCTCCAGTGTCATATTATACTCGAGCCATAATACTATTATGGACCGATGTAGATTTATCTACTGGTAAAAATCTTCAAAATACGCGTAGATACGTGTACGTGTATTATAAACGCGAGTGAGCGAAACGCGAGTACATGTACGACTTGTACGTGTAACGTCGTGCATTGTAATTTGTAAGCGACGTGAGAGAATAATTAGTTTGCGGTGTAGTCAAAAATTTCGGTCTTGTTGTAAAAAGCAAGTTACGGCTTTTTTTTTCTTATCCAACCCGAGTGTTTGATAACTTATTTTCCTTATCCACATCTGATCATCTTTGATAAGACAGTTGAACTGAAGCTTTGAAGGGCTAAAACGAATAGTTCTTACATTGATAAGTAGCCTACTAATTTCAGTACACATTATAATATACTATATACTATAAACTAGTATAATTTTAGTATGTTTAGTGTGCTCTCAGCACGCGTAATCAAGTCACAGTGGCCCCGTAATATTGGCCCCCTAATAAAGTCAAAAAGTCAAAATACTTCCCTTATCCTCCGCGGAAATTTTCGATAAAGACATTTTCGAAATTCGAAATTTTCAAATAAATTTTAAACTTGTATGACCTTAAAACGCATAGTTCTAAGTTCATCGTTTTGACTCGCATTAGGTCATGTCGCGTGCATCGCGAATCTGTTCTTGAAAATATTTTTTTTTCACCCTTTATTTCCATTTTCACTGTTGCAAGCCTCTGTTTGGTGAAACGCTGAATTCATTGCAGTGAGATAAAGGTAGCCTTAGTGCATTTTATTGGTGCATTGACGCGGTCAAGTTACTAACTCTATAGCTGTGCGACCTATTTTTAGTTCTGCACACTGTAGGCCCAGCGTTGTAGTTACAGGGGGGCCCGGGGTGGCCGGGCTCCTCTTGTTACCTATCTGAGCCCCCCTTGTTACCTCCCAAAACAGGGGGCCGGGGGGGCCCTCAAAAGGCCCGCCTTGTTATTTTTTTCAGGGGGGGCTGGGCACCCATTGTTATGAAAAATGAACAAAGACTATTAAGAATGGACTCAGAAATAAACAAGCACTGTTAAGCACTGTTAAGAATTACATACAAATAATAATAATAGTTGGCGAAAAATGGACAAAAATTAGTATGAATGGTGAAAGTTGCTCAAAAGAAATGGATGAGGTTGGTTATGTAATGGAAATAGTCGACGTTAGCACCCCCCCCCCCCCAACCCCGATCGCGACTTCTTGACGAGGGGCCCCCCTCGTTACCTTGTGATAAGTACAACACCGTGTAGGCCTACACTGTATGATGACATTAGGCTATAATCCGTTAGCCTATGATACATGTAATTATAGCTGAGTCTGTAGTTCCATATTCTTAAAAGTTTCGACCGAAGCAGAGAATTTGAATTCGCTCTCCATTTCTGAACTTGAATTGCACTTGAATTCGATTTGAACTCAATGTACACGATTAATATGAGAGCTTGATCGTGGGCTGCAGAGCAAGGACATGTCAAGCTATCGTCAAGGTCGTATTTTGTCCTATTTATAGGATATGCTCTCGGCAAAGATACATTGTACATGCAGATGGATAAGATTGATGGGAATGTCGGGCGGGAATGTCAGGATTTTATCATCAGAAAACAGAATTCTGAGTTGGATGCAACATTGTTGCGTTCACGCGTCGTTCTGCAGTGAGCGATAGGGTGCGATTTACATGGCAAAGTTTTCGTGGTTAGAACTACGACTGAATGCCCGATGTAGCCAATAGTCGGGACTTCAACATTTCCAATAAGCTTACGTCTCTTCACAAATTAAATATCATATAGAGAAAACGGTTCGAAAAATGAGAGGAGGAGACTCATTGTGAACAACTGGGCCGCATGCCCCACATGCAAGCCAAGCCTGTCAAGACTGGATTTCAGAAGGTCATTTATCTCAAAGCAACAAGGAGGTTCTTTCGATTGGTATTTCCGAATATGACTAGTCCTCGGAATTGGTAGTGGTGGCTACCAACTTTTAGTAAACAAAGAGGTCCCACATAGTCCCATTTAAATTGCATATAGATTGTAGAGTGAAAGAGAGGCCCGGCTTCTCCCGAACTCATGTAAAAATATAGTTTTTAATGGCCCGCCGTTTATTTATAGAATGCGGTAATAACGGCATCTGATCCAGGCAGCAATGGGGGGTTCGATTGGCACACTCAGCCTCCTTTTAAAGTCGCATACACATGCCCTAGTGATTTATTTCAACCATCTGCGGTTTACTGACAGATTAGAATGATGGACTACGATGTACGACATGTGAAGTCGCGCAAAAACGGGTCGACAGCGAGGCGATTGTTTGATCTTTGTACATGGCGCCAACTCTGGAGACATGGATGGGTTTGACGAACAGATAATCAATAGGGACACGTCTGCAGAGTTGATTTTTATTATTCAGCGGTTCATTGTAATCAATGTCGACTTCGTATCGCACAGATTTTCGAGATCAGCGAGTTGCTGATCGATACTGTTAGTTTTTAATAATTTTTATTGATTTGCATTCACCGCAACGGCAGAACAGAACAATCACGTTGCCTATAGAGGCCTAAGTTGTAACTTGTCATGCTGGGTGTACATATTTGACCATTTTTAGAATATATCATAGCTTTCAGCAATACAGGCCCGTAGCGTGACCATTCTCAGCGGCGGGGAGCAGGAATTTCAGCAAGGGGCAGACGGTTTAAAGCAGGGGGGGGGCAAACAGCATTATGCTAATGTCAACCTTTCTGAGAGCAGGGGGGGGGCAGAAGCCCCCAAGCAGGGGGCACTGCCCACTCACTCTACAGGCCTGCATCAATAATAGCCTAATCATCATTCAGATAATGTTTCTTTATCAATAGTATTGTAAGTTTAGTTATTTGGGGGAGCCAATAGAAGTTAAGATTCATAATTATTGCTTATTGTGATAAAGCACAAAATATAATGGAACAGCAGCAGAGTATGCAGGGTGCATGGAGAATGTGTTGTGGACACTGCGCGTTTCTTTTTGTATTGCATACGTAAAAACACTCCCATCTTTCCTCTATCAAATAGCATTAAAATAATTTGAATCTGTTGAAAACTGAAAAAGTTATTAATTTTTGAAATTAGGTACTATTGGCTGCCGCACCCTGTACTAGCTTAGGCCCCTACTAAAGAATCTAGCTCGAGAATTGCTTTGGCGGTGTATTGTTTGAATGCGAATCTCTTCTTCAGTGACTGCAGGACTTGATAAATCGAGCAAAAAAATAAGAATCTCTGACTCCCAAAGCACCCCTAAGACGAAGATCCTCGGGTTGGAAGACCCTTAAATAATTAAATAGCCGGTATATTGTTCAAAGGTAGTGCATCCGATACGGCAAACGCTAACTTGCGCTCTATTGCCGTGGCGCATTATGGTGCATGAAAATTGGCTTCGGTGTTGAGTTTTTTCGTTATTGTGGCTGCTTGCTGTGTCTGCCAAGTGTTAACCATCGCAAATAGTTAAAAACCTTTTCAGACTATGCATACAGAACAAAAAATCTGTGTTGTCAAACATCACAGAATTGCACAGTTTTGATCAAGAAGCATTGAAATCCTTTACTGAATATGCTGTGACTCTTATGTCAACAGTGATTACTAATGCTCCTCTCTACATGTAAGTGATGTTTTGGGCCGCAGTGTTGTATCTATGTATGATTTTAAAGTTTTGAATTAAATTAGACGTTATATTGTTATTTTACTACCCTCGTTGACGAAATAAAGATGTATACTATCAAAGAGAGACTCAAACTCTATGATCTCACATATATATCTCACAACTCCAAGACGTTAACTCAATTAAATCTAGCCCTGACCCCATGACGTCGCAATGGAGCTCTCATCATTTTTTTTTAAAGTGACAAGAGGCTTCCAAACCGATAAGGCACCTTTTTTGGAACGTAGAGACGGCTTCATGAATAGTCTAAATATTTATTAACTGTGAAAATGAATTTGGTGCAACTATGATCAACCTTATCTCTGCCATAGATACAGGGGGCCCCCTTATCTCTGCCATAGATATAGGGGGCCTCCTTATCTCTGCCATAGATATAGGGGGCCCCCTTATCTCTGCCATAGATATAGGGGGCCTACTAAACCTTTCTGACAGTGTTTACTCTCTGTCTAAAGTGCAATTCGTTTTGTTTTTTGTGTCGCTACAGTGTATCGCAGCAAAGCGTCCGCCACAAAACCGCCAACCCCACCTGACATTCAACCTACTACCAAGACTTGGACCGAGAACCCCGGACCCGGAACTTCGCTAGGCCCTCTGACGAATAGCGTCAACGCTGAGCGACTCCCTTCGGAAAGGATTAGTGAGAGAACGCCAGGTGGCGCTAGTTCCAAGCAGTTGGAGGAGGTGATAAAACAACCTTCAAAGCTGCCAAGTGATGGTCACGGAAGCTCTCATGGTGCTGACAAACAAAGAGAGAGCAGCCATAACTTGGAAGGCCATGAAGGTGTTGCGCTGTTTCGGCCGTTAGCGCAGACGTTTAACGCGCAACACGGGCCGTATTCGGAAACAGCAGTGCCGCAGGATTTTAGTCAAATTTCATTAGATCTGCGGTCGTCGCAAAATAGGCTGGAGAATCCGATGTGGCCTTTGCTCAATAGCGCTCCTCCCTTGTTGCCTTACGCCGCGGGGATGTTGTCCCAAACGCACGGGTTAGCGGTTCACCCCATCTCGTATTCAGATTTCAGGCAAAGTAGCGGATTCCGGGCAAATCAATCGCAGGTGCTCAGCGGCCAGATTGGATTGGGGTCGAGGTTTGTGCCCGTTCAGGTGAAGAGTACGCTGCCGCTGTCACCGTCACCGTCCATGTGGATGTATTCGCCAGGGATTTCGCCAGGCCAGCCGACAAACTCTGCCTTTTGTAGTCAAGCGACTTATGCTCATGTTACCCCGTCGGTTAGCCATCAACAGATTATGCAGCAGCAGCAGCAACAACAGCAGCAGCACCTGCTGCAGCAGCAGCAACTGCAGCAGCAACAACAGCAGCAGCAACTGCAGCAGCAGCAGCAGCAACAGCTGCAAGCAAATGAAGGCTGTGTTGAACCAATAGTGACTACAAGCGCCGCTAGTGGAGGTTGTACATTCCAAGAGGATCAGCACTTAACTTCCCAACAATCCGATCAATATGCAAATTTCAGTGATTCTACCGCCGATACATCTATCCCATTAATGCTTCCAAACGCAAACGTTGCAGTGACGCCTCTGTCTCCATCTATCGAATACCTGATGAACGAAATGAGAGACTTGCGAGTGAAACTGACACAGGCGGAGGAAACGAACGCGGCAATTAATTGCAAGCTGAACGGGAGAAATGAGCGGAACGAGCCTAGGGGGGAGTCGGATGCGGAACGTGAGTGCAGTAATTGTAGCAGCCGTTCCTCGGGCAGCGACGACTCATTTGCATGCGATTTGATGAGATATGCAAATAAGGAGTCAATGATATGACGCTTGTGGCATCTGTCATTTAATCTTAGACTTATCTTTTGATGGTTCTGAATCTGCATATTCGTGATGTACGTCTAGTCATATTAAATTGATTTAAACTAATATCCTGTAAGCCTTTGCACTTCCACAGTAAAAACTAATGTATTTTGTATGGTTGCATTGCGCATATTTTTGAAGCGTTTCTCACTTTCCATTTTTTTCTCTTTCTTTCTTTTCTATTCTTTCCTTAAACATCTGAGAATTATATCGATTGAACAGTATTTCGTGGATTATGAGATAAGATGTTTTCGGTGTTCATAAAATAAAAGTGAATTTAGAGTTAAATAAAAGAGCAATTTAGTTCTTTTATTTTTTGGCAAAGGATAAGTAACAGAAGTGTAATAATAGGAATTGGTTTAAATACGTACCACTTTAATAAAATCAACAAATTCATGAAATGAATTGATTTAACCGCTATCCCCTCCAGGTTAGAGATTTAGTTATTTATTTTACTCCTTTTATCTCTAACGATGATGTCTATAATCCTTTTCTATTTAAGGCTGCTTCAAATTTTGTGAAAAAAGAGACTATGATAAAAGTCTGCATCCGCCACTGGCGTGGCAATATGATCGTGTACAGGGAAGCAAGACTTATTAATTGTTACAAGACTGATTAAATGATTAATTAATCTAAACAGCGAAATGGTGCGTTATAATATTAGGCCAATTATAACTGAATGCATGCACTGCGAAGGCTAATAATTTGCAGAAAATTATTCCGTAATGTTGTCCGACCAGCAAGAAAATTGTAGTGATCCAAGAGTTCAGTTAAAAGAATAAATTTCAACTGTACAATATTGTCTGATACAGTAAAAACTGCCACAACACACAAGAACCTTAGCACACAAGCTCAAAAATAGGCCCAAAGTTTAAAAGCCACCTGTTAATATTTAGCACACTAAGATACGAAGTGGCATGAAAAAAATAAGAGACAATTTCTAAATAAAAACTAGGTCAACATGGTTTATGCGTCAACTGTGTTATTAATTTAGAATATTTTAGATTAATCCAATAAATAAAATAAACATAATTTAGCAAAAAACTTGTTTATTTCATATTTTGTTTCTTTCCGTTACCGAGACATAAAATAATTGCTAATTTAGCTTACCCTTTTTATCTCAGAAAGCAAGCAGCGTACTAGTAAAAATTTTTTTGGACGGGGGAGCACTTCGACGACGTCGTGTAGGAAGAGAGCATCCCCTGGGTACCCTCATCCCCTGGTCATGATGGGCGAGGATTCACGATCAATGCAAGGTAGACCCCAGCCAATTGGATACGGGGTACGGGGGTGACACTTGCGAGCGATATTGAAACATAATTCGTTTTGATTTGGCAAGGCGCCAAGTGCTAGATCAGTAGCCACATTCTATATTATGAGCTGATATATCTGGAACACCAAAAACGCAAAAATTCATAAATTCTGTAAAATGTAGACCCAGTGGAACGCAATCAGTGTCAATCAATAAATGTCTGCTAAGACTTAGTGTAGCTGACCGGTACCATAAAGGCCAGGGGAGATTGTAACCCGTTGAATTTTAGTGGTTTTGTGCGGTACCGTAACTACGCTATCCACCCATGGACAATGCTTCCGATATTCTGTAAATTAGCCTAAATACAATTTTTTATATCTTAAATTTGATTCATATAATGAAGCCGGTTGGCTTGTGCAAAACCTACTGGGAGACGCGTGAGACCTTAAATTAAGCTCATTGACACAGGCAACTACCGGTACACGTGAAAACACAGGTAGCAGCTAGTTCTTGTCGGAGATAGGAAACTTATCATTAGTGAGTGGCGTATAGGTTAACCCTGAAGCTTGTCTATGGCTAGATATAAATGTGCGTAACTGCGTGTTTGCAGCTGTGAGTCGCCAGGGCCTTAACTTGAGACTCGGGAGTGGGGGCATTATGATCCCCCGCCCCCCCATGCAGCTTCAGACCTCGCCGCCGTTCCAGCTCGGAGCCCCCGGCGTGTCAGCTGGGTGCTCCTCCGGAACTCTGGCAGCCATCGGTCACCCTACTCATCTGTGAGCCTCTTCCGCGGCGGTGTCATAGATTTGAATTTAAATTTTTAAATTATGAAAATTATGAGCATAATTTTTACGATTCGAAATCGTGAATTTATTAGCGTAATCCATTCGCGGGTGTTTTGAACTCTTGAATGTCTTGAGCGCAGTTGCGCGAAACGTATCTTTTTTATTGAGCTGGTAGTGCTGCATGACTAATTTTGTTCCAATGCTTGTGCATTGAAATTTGCTATGCCTACAAATGCGTTTCTCAATGACACTCCCCCTCAATTAATAACATACCAGGTTAAGTTAGTTTGCATTGATCTTGGTCTTGCGACGTGTGCGGATAGGTGTGTCAGATTTTTTTTCATGAGCCGGTGCACTGCTGCGTGATTTTTTTATCTTGTTGCGCGTTCTGCTGCAAATTAGTACAGTATAATATATTCTTGATATTAACAACTTGAACGGTTTGATGGTCCCTTAGATGTGTTTATGCGATCAGAGAGTGAGATTTCGCCCATAAGCGTGTTTTACGCAATCGGTGAGTGTCATATAGATGCGTTTTATGCGTCCAGTGAGCGCCTCAGGTCGCAGAGTCTGGAGAGTGCTGCTGGCAGACTGCAGATCTCACCCGAACAGGTAATTTCTAAGCTCTGCTTGTGACGGACTTGTATTAAGTTTGTAATTTTTGCACTGGCTTTAATTCTATGAACTGGTCTTGTATCGTAGATTTGTAGTTTTGGTGTCTGATGTGTTTAAAAAGAGCTGTTTTTGGCAGTTAAAAATGCATAATAATGTAGGCTATATTTTGTGTCAGGTAACGCAATTTAGTCATTTAAATGACCGGTACATTCCCTAATAAAATATTGTTTTAAAATAGTTGCTATTTAGCATCTGTGAATTAATATATGTACATGTGAAACATTTGCCTCTAATAAATTATTATATACATATATTACATATATTACATATATTACATATATTACATATATTACATATATTGCATATATTAC
>JAQIWG010003535.1:0-17673 GCA_034695025.1 Chamaedrilus cognettii | reverse complement strand
TGGTGACGTAATAAATGGATGACCACAAACGGAAGAGAGGAAGGGGCCCGAAATTGATCGTCAAAGACGCTGACCCTAAATGCATAGGCCTAACTACATGTATAATTATTTAGCCAATGCGAAGCTCAGAACATCATTAGTGTGAAGGCGTGTGTAAAGAACTCCATGCAATGTGCGGACTGCAAGGAGCTAAAGCTATCACCAGCGCATCACGAAAATTCAAACCTAGGCCCTAGGTTACAGACGAACCCAATAAAGACTGCGAGTTTAAGCTCAACTACAGCAGACTCTAATAAGCATAATTGATGTACTAGTGGACGGTATATAAAGCGCGAAGAGAGCACCATTTCATCGAAGTGACGACTCTTCAAATAGCAGCATCACGTGATCACTATCAGCATCATCATCATTATCATCGCCGCAGTCATCATCATTAGCGAGTGCCCCTTGATCGCGCCCATTATTTTCTCATCAGAAACATTAACGTCCGTGTTGTTTGCCGACGGTATGTATCGACACCTTCTCTTTCTTTCCTCTCCTTTGTGCGTGTACGGACGAGGAGGCTCTTAGTGATGAGCAGTTCGCGACGTTTAGTCCCTGAGGTCCCTGGCGGGGGCGGTAGTCTCTCGGGTCCCTAGGGGCCGGGGGGGGGGGGGGGGGGAAGGAAGACACTGACACTGCCGCGCAGGTCCATTAATGTCATCCCACCGCCTCTGCTCCACTGTATGTTATATAAGCGACATGCGTGGGCTGTGTGCGGCAGGCATCCACTGGGATGTATTATATTTACCGGAGGGAGAGTAAATCGTCCCACTAGCATAACAACGTGGTTGCATTTTATAGTAGACCGATAGGCTCTTAGAATGCATATTGCTTTGTTTTATAGGCTATAGAATATGTTATAGATTATGTTAACAGACGGATTTGATGATGTTTGTTGTATCTTCATGGTCGCTCTGCCACTTAATGATTACTACAGCCCTGCATTATTATATTTGCTAAATTTATGGATCCACTATAAACTTGCTTAAAGATTTCAAATCTCAGATGTATTCATGCAAGACTTTTAAATTGAACACTTCGTTAAGATAGCATGGTCTACCTCAGCAATATGTTAATGTCCTAGTAGAAACTCTGCAACTCCACCGACCCTATAAGTTCGTCGTACGAGCACTGCGAGCAGCGTCCATTCAGAGCATTCAAGCGGGTGACACCCGCGGCCCTCCGCTGACACCACGGCGGGCCGCGGGCCACAAGTGGAAGAGTCGTCCACTGAATACCGGCGACATATGGAGCGGTGGGAGAGAGAGCAGAGCTGTACTAGGCAAGTCTCTACTGCGGGCGGGTCTCTGGGGGGAACACTTTGAACTCGAGGCCATTCACTGCTGACTAGTTGACCGTGTGGGGCACTCTTAACTCTGTACTCTGTGCTGTGAGCCTCGCGCGCTGAACTGCACGGTGGAAACCGGCGATTTTGACCGACTTGAACCCACGCATCATTATGTGGCCTTCGTCATAATCTTGTAAAAAAGAAAAACAGATCTGCAGATGTATGTTTTGTTTGCCTATCTCGTCCGTTCGATATCCTATTCGTTTCCAGCCTTTATGGATCATGGCTAACTGTTATACAGTTGTACCAGTTACACCAGTTCTTGAGCGCCGTCAATGAAGTACGTCACGCTCTGGAGGGGGGGGGGGGGAGGGAGGGGGTCTAAGAAAGTGTGAGTTTGTGATAGAGGGGAGAGGGGGTAAAGGACATGTGTGACGTCACACATAAAAAAAATTATTATACATTTAAAACCTGAAATTGACAGTGGTGTTGTTTAACTTTCTAAAGGAATCCAACACAAAGATACAAATTAAATTCAATTATTGAATTACTGCGTCTGTTGTTCCAGGAAACGATGATGATGAAAGATTGACGCCAGTCGTAACTATGGATGAACACTTAGGCCTAACTTCACCATGGATGGATGGATGGATGATGTCTTGTGAATATTCTTGAATTGAACATCATTCACTGGCCCAAAATATACACATGCAATGTAACGCAAGAGTGCGTCACATAATTGACAGTCTAGTTTTTTTCAAGTCAAATTGTTTTATTTCCCTTTTTATCCTTTTTTATTATCTAATCCAACGACTGTCAATGAAAAAACAGATAATTGATGTGTAATATATAATTATCTAGTCTGATTTTTGTAGCTTTTGTTTTCAAATTCAATCTGGATTGAGTTACTGCTTAAATAAATAATTGCGACAATTGTTCAACTATCTACTAAGTCATTTTAATAATGTGACAGTTCTTTTAAGTAAAAATTGTCTAAACTTTTTAATAGTGAAGTGTGTTTTAGATTAAATCTTAATTGATGTTAATTTTTTAACAATTTTTTTGTTCGTAAGTGTGAAATATTCTAGGGGGGGTCCGAGATTTGAGAGATTGTGACAGGGGAGAGGGGGGGGGGGGGTAAAACCCCCCCCCCCCCCCCCCCCCCCCCCCCCCCCCCCCAAAACTTGACAAAAATAGCGTGACATACTTTATGGACGGCCCCTTGCATGACTGATAGTCTCAGAGTGCATGGCACACGCTATCCTACTTAGAAACTGGTTGCCTGTTTATAATACTGAACAGTTATATGAAGTTATGAAGTGTTATATTATCGCCAGTAGAGCAGAAAAACATCACAAAATTAGCAAGAAACGTGCATCAATAAGTACAGCAAGTTAAAACAGGTGTATCACGGTATAAAATGAATAAAGTTAGGACTAATACGCGGTGAGGCATTGACGCTTTGAAAGTTTCAATAGGCCACTTAAATCTGAAAGTTAGGCTCCGGTTCATTAATAAATTGCATAATTACAGCTATGAGCTATGAACTACTAATACCTAGGCTACATCAGAAATGCCAGTAACATGGTCTATAGACACAGTTAGTCAATATAGATCATAGCAAATTTTGTAATAACACAAAGCATCGACTGCAGATAAACCGACTGAGAAACGTTTCTACGCGAGTAAATAGGAGAAGATTGCCCAACGGGACATGGCAAGCGGTGTAGTGTGGCACGATTAATGATTAATTGCAGTGAAGAGATGAAACATATGTTTAACTTACACAAATGCAATATCGCGTGCTAGATATTACGTAACAGGGCGACAGGGTGTTATGCAGTATAGCACATAAAGTAAGAGCTGTAGCACACATGCATGCACCATCTTTCATGAGTACCTTATAATAGTGAATGATCACCAATTCTAGTCTATGGTATTCTTTCAGAAAGAAGTCTCCAGACCTTATTGGTACGCGCCGCAGCACAAGAGTCATGACTAATGTCATATTTAACCCACGGAGTTTTTAGTTCGTCAGTTCCGATCATGTTAAACAAAACACTGGCCGGAGACACACAGTTTTCCTACAGACGAAGTAGAACATTTAATTTAGGCGCATCAGATCAATGCGACATTGTAGCGGCAGGGTGCCAGTGTAACATTGGCACTGTTCTATTATACGCTGGTCAAAAGTAGAGAATAATTTAGCAAATCTAGCGTTATATACGTAGCAAAGATTTGCAAATTGAGCCTTATACAGTTTTAGTCTCAAGACCATCGGTTAAAATTTGAAAGCATTTCGCAGCTGTTAGCGATAGCGTAATGGAAAGAAAGTTTGTACCCACCTTCCCCAACAGACTATTTAGTGAACTAAAATACTTGGCTTTTGTTTGATGGAAATCACACTTTAAATTTTTGCCGGCTAGAAAGCAAATGCCAAGGTAATTTAATTGTTTTTCCCAGGGCACTGGAGTTTCACCAATAGTTAAGTTTTTTTACAAATAAATTGAAATGTTTACCAGTTCTAATGCAACATGAATTTTTGACATTTATACATATATCTAAGTGCTGTAATTCAGTTGAACAAATTTTGAACATTTTCTGTAAATCTGATAATGATACTGAAATTAATTATGTTATGTTGAGGTTTTTTTAGTCAGTCATTAGGGTGTTTTTTTGCCAATGCGAATTCCGGCCGCGGCAAACATTGAGATACGGCGTGCACCCTTTGGCAAGGGTGGTTTCAATTCGTCAGCCACAAGATTAGTGTTCTTACGATGCCTACCAGATACGGTGGAACCACCACCAGCGACTATTAGCTGGTGCAATGGGGCATCGCTTTCCCCGCAAGGAGCTAACTCAGCAACAACAATAACAACAGATGTTATGCTTATTTCTTGTGAATCAGTGAAGCATGTAATTATCAAATCGTTATTATAATTATCCACCGTTAGGCCAACAACTTACACAGCCAGTAAGAGAAATACAATCGCCATAAGTATGCGCTGTGCCGCACCTCTTATTCTAGTGTTGATGGTGATTTTATTGATATAGGCCCACAGGTATAATAATGTCAACGCTGCCTCGGGCAGCCGCGTTGTTTATTAGAGCCCACGCACCATCAGTGACTCGTGTGATTACTCCTATCTCCACACGCCCTCTGTCCTGCGAGAAACAAATCCCTCTGCAGCAGCAGCAGCAGCAGCAGCAGCAGCAGCAGCAGCAGCAGCAGGAGTAGCAGCGGCAGCAGCCCCGCGTGTGGCGAGGGGGCGTATACGCTAGCGCCATCGTGCGATATCTTTATTGTACACGACGTCTTTAGCCAGGACGGAGCGGGGCTAATCCGCCCTTGCAGGCGGGATAAGCCCTGCCCTGTGGACCACTTGGGTCATCGGCGGCCCCTCAGTATGCGAAGTTTTAACCCGTTTTCACTTCAATTTTTTTATTTGGTCGAATCTATCCCAAATGTAGCATAAACCTGATGCTAATCATGTAGCCCAAACGTAAAGAACGTTGTTGTTTAATGAAATTTGTCTATAACGTCTAATCTAAACCTTTTAAAACGAAATGCAGTCGGTATCCGTTGCATTTTGTTATTTACAGATTAGGCTGTAAGGCACTGTTACTGAGACTGCATGCGAGGCTCAGTGGTGTATCATTGATCACAATGCTAGAATGAGAATCAGAATGGACGACAAAAATATGAGTGGTTTTGTGTTTTCGCTATTATTAATTCAGAAACGTTATATTGTAGATCTATAATATACGCACAGCGTCAATATCGGATATCGACAGCGCGGCGCTTCCTGGATGCAGAGTTTGTGCCGGTTTTACGGTGACACCAGCACGCGCCGCTCATTCGCGTCCAGTCGTGTGACTGACGGGCGCGGCGACCGAGGGGACCCTTCTCATAGGTCGCCGTGGGGACGTCTCGCTGAGGGGGCGGGCCCGTCCCTCCCCCTCCCGCTCTCAACGCGTGTCGCCACCAGGAGAAGGGGTGGGGGGGGGGAAGGGGGCACATAAATCTCAGGACGTCGTCAGACACCCCTTCCCTGGCTCGGGGACCGATCGAGCGTGGTGGTTATCGCTTTTAAATCGTCAGTGGCGCTGTGTCCAGCGCTCGAGCAACCGTTAAACAAGTGGCGCTGTATTATTAGTGGAGGCAGCGAGGCAGGGATAGGGTAGCTAAGGGGACTGTGAGCAACCTGGCAGCGAGACAGGGATAGGGGACTGTGAGCAACTTCGCAGCGAGTCAGGGATAGGGACTTGGAAAGAAGTAGCGAACACTGCCGCTGTTTATATAATCTTGGCTGTTTATGGAATGCTGTCGCGTGGATACAATTGTGAGGCATACAGGGGTGCACGGTGGTAAAGGGTCTATAGGGCTGGTGCCGTGATGCGCTCAGGCCCTGCTATAATTACAGCTCTCGGAATAGAAGACTAAACATAGGCCTATAATGAAAGTGTCGTCATATAATATAGACGGGTCAGTTTGCGTGGGTGTGATGTTTCCTTGACGAAATACTTAAACAGCGCTTTATTTAGTTGAGCAGTCGCACATTGCCGAAATAGTATGACGTGGGCCCTACAGCATGCTGTTGGTCAAGGCTGGATATTAACCCGCGGACGTCGTTGTGTCTATCCCCCACCTGTCGGCGTTAATGACCTTGACGATCTACCGACACGATACTTAATTTAAGTAACAGTTTTGGTACACGCGCAGTATACATGTAGGCGATAGTTGTGCTTTAAGAATTGTATTTCTTCTCGAAACTTCTAAACGGTAACAGCCTGTAATAGGACTACTTCAACAACGGGATAAGTTGTGGATACGCTCTTTTTCCTCAAGCGTTCATTGCGAGATGTCGCCACGTCTTCATCATCGCCAAGTCTAAGATTCTCGCAGCACACTCTATAAATTCAAGCACCCCGTCCTCATAACTCCTCTCCCCTGCTCCCCCCCCCGCCCCCCGTGACCACCATGTTGGTGGTGTGTGCGGGGTGCGACCTCCCCATCAGGGACCGCTTCCTGTTCACGGTGCTCGACCGTGTGTGGCACACAGCCTGCGTCCAGTGCGCAGACTGTCGAGCGGCCTTGACCGACAAGTGCTTCTCGCGCGACGGCAAGCTCTACTGCAGGGAAGACTTCTTCAGGTCATCTTTCTTATTCTTCTTTTTAAGAATGTCTTCAGACGTCTACAGACAATCGTGCATTTAAGTTTTAAGTTTTCTGGATTTTTATTTTAGTGCGCTTTTAGTTGGTTGATGCTCAGTATATAGGTATTAGACCAGGTATATAGGTGATAGGTATATAGGCCAGACCGACTGGCCGCCGTTGTGTATAATAGTTATGTTGCATAAAGTGTATTGTGTATTCTGCACTGTCTTGTATAGGAATACATGTACATTATGATGCTCAATTCACAAATGACAATTCACAATTCACAAGACAGTCAGTTTTATAAGTCAACGGAATTACTGTTCATACAATCCAAGTAATTTATTTGAAAACAGGGTCTTACGCTGTTGCGTTTGATGCATTTTTGACGTATTTTAAACAGTTTTCATGCATCCTTGCTTTTGCCTACAAACTGTACCTTCGCTGCACTCAAAAAATTCGTTCCTGTAGCCTAATAATGCTAAGTCACTGATAATTGAGCGCGCTTTCACAACTGATCTACACGCTGTTGATTGATAATTAATAATAAGATCTAAATGGCTTCCACGCATGCGCTAAGTCTTATTGACAGTGTATCGTTGGTTGTCCCACAGTCTGTCACTAGATACATCATACTCTAATTACTCCACACTCCATACACCCAGCCTCACACCAGGTCCGCTCTCGCTCGTCGCTAAACTCTTTGAAGTGCGCGCTCGGTCAACGCTTCCGCACGCAAATCTTAGGTCGCGTTCTGTTTTCGCTTCTCCGCGCGGTGATCCAGTAGTCCTATATGAACACAGCGGCGTAGGCATTCTGTGTTTCAGTTGTTAGCAGTGTCAGTGGCACAGGGGCGCAATCAGGATTCGACTTTGGGGGGCGGAGGGACTTATCTAGCTCAGAGGGTCGTTTGGCGCGGTAAAATTTGAAATTAACAATAAAATTTCGATGAAAATACCAATAAGCACTAATTATTTTGTGCTATTTTATTTATATTTCTGTATTGTAATGGCTTGTTGCTGCAGATTGTTGACTTGAAGTATTTCGTCAATATGTGCTATTGGAATAATAAGAAAATTGATAAAATCATTAATTTAAATTATTATTCTTTGCTCATTTGGAAGAGGGCCGAGCCCCAGTAGCCTCCCTCCTCCTCCCTACGCCCCTGCGGTAGAGCCCGAGTAAGGCCGTTGACTCAAAAGTAGCCGAGAGGCGCGAGAGATGACGGGTGTTTATGGAAGGACGCAAGAGCACGACGCCCCATTGCGCAGCACGCTACACTCGCGCCTAGGGTTTCACTTTGACGGCGGCGCGCCGCGGGAAGAACTGACGGGGTGTGACTGAGTGCGCGGGACCAGGGCATTGGTGGTCGGGGACCAGCGTCAGATCTGCGCACTACATGTGTGTACCGAGACGGGTCGTGTGTACTACACGAGGCGTATCACTCCGCCCTTGCGAACATCGTGTTTATAATTGGGTCCGTGCCCTCGTCGTATGTACTACGCAGCTATAGTCCCAGGTCACTGATGGGGATGGATTAGCCCCATAAGAGATTAAAACTTTCATGACATAGTAGATATTAGAGATTAGAATTAGCGACAAATCTACAAATAAATTAAATCAGCGGCCTTTATCCTTAGTCAAATAACGCAATTTAATTTAGCATTAACCGCAGAAACCTTTTCAAGAAAATAATCTACTGAACATAACAAAACAAAATAACCCATCGCCGCTCCGGGTTTAAAAATTTGAGATAGTATGCGATTTGGTTGATAAGCCAAACTGCCCTGATATTCCACTGAGCTCGCACTGTGTAGTCCATTCTAATGTTCAAGTCAAGGTTTTTCTAACTGGGTACGTGCATGCATTGTGCGAATTAGGGGTGGAGTGCGGGTTGTTGATGAGGGTGGGCGAGGGGTGCACTGCCACATGGGTACCGCGACCCGCCCCTATAGGCCTATACTTGTGCCAGCCCTGAGGGCATGGTAACGACACATTCCGAGTTTGAGTGGCCTCGTTAGCTGTTACGATCAAATATAAATTTGAGGCTTACTGAGCTTTGACGATGAAGTCTATCCAGAGATACCCTAATACTGTATGGCTTATGCATTTGCTAATGCAAATCGATAGTGAATGCAGATTCGCCCAAATACGAAATAAACAAGAATTCGAATGGTAATCAATGTTCTGACAATAAGAATTGAATTTAAAGTGTTACTGGCAATGATATCATTTTATCGACACTGATTATTAATTAAATTACTATTATGCCCTATTTGACTGTTGATCTGAAGCTATAGATATAATATAGCTATAATATACACACTGTATATATTAGCGTGCGCAGTAGAGATCTAAACTTCTGTCCGACATGAGCCACGCTATACTGGTAGAATTTTACATTGCATCTCTTCACTTCATCGTTACAAACGTACGCACAGTCCCACACCGCTATAGCACCAAGCGATCGCCTTCTCGCTGTCTCGTGTAACAACCGCCTGCCGTGTATAGTTGTATACACACTGACGCCCCTATACACAGCGGCGCCCCCTATCCAGCGCGCAGTGCACGCAGCGGGGTTACAGTAACACTCGGTGCCCCGCTCTCCTCAACCCGACCCCCCGGTGCGACCCTGCCATGGGCTCTACCCCCCCCCCCCCCCGCTCCCTCTCCCTCCCCCCTCCTCTACGATGTTTCAGCTCGACGCGGGGGCCTAGTGTTCGTGTGATATCGGCCCGGGGCTAGAGAGTGTAGAGATCTGTCTCCGGCGGACAGCCGAAAAGCGAAAGTTGCTTTGTGAAAGAGCCGTCGCTCTCGGCGAACCTCCCAAGCTCACTAACAGGCAGTCAGACAAACGACAGCCTATTGCACAGAACGACAAGAATGCATACTGCTTTGTCGTGATTGTTTGATTGTTAGGTCTATAGGTATATAGCTTGCGTTACGCAGTCTTTTTATGCACCGCAATCGCGTTCAGAAGCGAATTAGAAACGAAGTATGAGAGGATCGTTTGAAAGTCAGAAATGTAGCGCCTTGGTTCATGTATTTAAGTCTTTGATCTTATAGAGTTTTGATCTTTTCTCTTTGAGCGCTTCAGCAGGCTTAACTGAAGGCGAAATTAAGTACGAAAATTGAACTCACTCTGTGATGGCAATGTAATATATCACAAGACGCGCAATTATTGACAAATTATGATTATTACAATTCGAATATAAATAAAATGTCCACACAGTCGGCCAAGCGCTATGTCATCGCATTAACAATGACCGTACATCACATCCGCTACCAATATAAAAATGATTGCATTCTCTGCAAGCCTATACGTTCATGAACATGTCTCAACACTATTAAACAGACTGGCATGACCAAATATTTGTGCAAATTTATTCATCATGATACCTATTTATTGCAACTACATATTTAACTTTGGTCTCTGAATTATAACCGTACCAGCCTTATCGCATTAAGCCTAACTCTCCGTTGTATCGTAGTATGGGATTCTCAATGGCGTGTGATGTGGTGCAGGCGGTTCGGGACGAAGTGCGGGGGGTGCGGGGAGGGTATCTCCCCACTCGACCTCGTGCGGCGCGCCCGGGAGCGCGTCTACCACGTGACCTGCTTCACGTGCATGCTCTGTCACAAGGAGCTGAGCACGGGAGAGCAGCTCTACGTGCTCGACGAGACTCGCTTCATCTGCAAGGAGGATTACCTGAGCAGTGAGTCACTCACTGGATGACTGATGACGTCAGAATGACGTCACACAGACCACCCTTACACAAAATCGGGCTGTATATAGTCTTTGTGCTACACACGGTCTCAAAAATACAAAAACAAAAACATATATCAGTTTTCTTCTTCTTTTGGTCTATCCGTCAGCTCTGCGCGTGACAATGGGGCATCAACGCAGTATAGTGAGTCATTCGTTGAGTGATGACGTCACACTGTTTATCAATTCCATATAATAGTGAGCCTTTTGTTGAATGACGTCACTCTGGAGTAAGACCGACTCCGTAATTAAATGCCAATACTCAAAATAGCTCTATTTTCGAAATTTAGACATAGGCATGGAATAGTGACAGAAATGATTCAAGATTACGATCAGCTATCATCTGTTGCTGTCCTCAGTTTCTAATTCGTTTCGTTGAACTGAATCCCCCCCGCGGGGGGGGGGGGGGCGAGCTAGGATAGAAAGATCTCATCTTCTTCCTCCCCCCCTCCCCTCACTCCGCATGCCCACGATGTAAAGCACGTCCCTAGCGTGGCAGCGCGGGGGCTCTACGGCGATTGGTCTCTAATCCCCGCCGTCAAACATGCGACCTGCTAGTAGACACATAGCGTAACGTGACCAACAGACACGTGACCGGAAGTATCCTCATTCAGCGATCGGGAGAGCTTCCGTGTGCTCCTGGCATGAATAACCTATTATATAATATCTTGATCATAATGTATATCCTGACCCGCATAATGTTGCCCTTGTCTCCGTTAGAACTTTAGCTCTGTTTAGAGTACGTTGATTCAGGAAACGTCAGCTTGGAAAAGAACTTGTGAGCGCAGTAGCGAAGATATGCTTTGCTGGCACGCTTAGTTTACTCTCATCGCACTGCTGCGTGCATGGCATTGTATGGAACTGCTTTAATCACCATCGATGAGTGAATGTAATTGCGATTTCTGGCATTCACTCTATAGCCATTCAACCATAGCCCTTCGGACTGGTGATTCAACTTCAATGGAACATCGAATTGTGTTTGCCTTCATACCACTTTATTTATTTGTATTATATTCAAGTTTCTATTCTTGCACATGCGTTATGTTACCACCTACGCAAGAGAACTGAAATAGGCTACAGTACGAATAAGTAAATAAATGTCGAGGAAAACACAACTAGATGTCGGACACTGCATTCATTGTGATATCGGGTGTGTTGGAAATAGGTCACACTACATTGCAGTCGGCGTGATTCAATAACTTAATCAAAATGTCATGCAATGATTATATTTTGCCGCGTCAATGATTTTTGTGCTTTAGTCTGATACGTGATCAAGTATATGATTGACCAATATAACGTGTTCATTATCATAGTTTTCGGTGAGTGTTGACGATTCCCTACCCGGGAAAGTCTGGGAACAAAGGATAGACTTGCAACCCAGAGCCTCCCGGGCGAGTCGTGAAAGGCTACTAAAGAGGGGGGAGCGATTCTGTGGTGGCCCTCTTACGCGGATTCGGACTGCAATAATCTTCGTTACTACACACGATTCCACCCAGCGTTGCGTCGCTGTCCCGTCACGGATGATGTCACGCCCAGTGTCGTGCGATGTCTTGAGCTCGTTCTAGCGCCATGCAGGCTGCTGCAGGGGTCAGACGCTCAGACTTGCTAATGTGCTACGGCGCAGAGAACTGGAGATACCTCGCCGCAGCGGCGGCGGCACGGCGCCTCTAATCCACCCATAACCGGCGCTAGCTAACGCCCGTTTAAATATGCCTGATGCATGGGCGCCTTCGCATCTTCGGCGCTCGTCAGCGCACCCATTCATCTTGTCAACTGTCCCGCAAGCTTTGCTCTATCTCTGTATCCTGCATCGCTACAGAGCAACCTTGCTGGACATCTGGCCCTGTCCATATAGCCTGCAGTGCCGGCGTTAGGACCCCCCTTACCCCCCGGCCGAGGGGGGGCCCACGGCTGCGGTGGGTCCCACTGGGGGGAAAATGTGCGAATTTGACATAGTAATTTTCTGGCGAATTATCGGAAACGACATATATCCATGTTTTTTCAGTAATTTACGGGGGTGATTAGGAGCCCTTTACACTCGGGTTGCGGTGGGTAAAGGTTGACTATTATGGGAGCCTGTAAAATCGAGCTTGGTAGTCGTAAGATACGACGTGTTGCATGCATGCTGGTCCTGGGTGGCACTTTGCTGAGTCGTGCCTGCAGCCCTCGCAGGAATATTAGTTGCATCACATCACTTGGCGTGTTGGATCTTATACTGAATGGGTCGAGTGGATCTCAATTTTCCTCCATGCACTGTATACTCCGCTTTAACTGCAGCTATACCCCTGTGGGGGGTACTATATACGGGGCACTATATACAGAGACTGCATGCAGCGCAGCTAGGCCTATATAGGCCACTTTCGCCTGCTGCGCATGCGAGGTGCCTCGCTGAGCGATCAATGCGCTCTTACGACACTGTTTGGTCGATGTTTTAGAACGCTTCACTGCCCCCTCCCTCCCCTCTATATCTCCCCTCCTCCTGCCTCCCCCCACCCCCCGACACTCATTGTATTCAGAGCAGCGACGTCCTATTGACTTCCCCCGCGGTTTCCATCCCTCCAAATCTGATCTCTGACACCCCCCCCTCCCACACACATAATCGGAGGGTCTGCGTTACCGAACCCTCTCTGGTTGCTCCATTGTGTGGGGTGGCATTTCGCTGTCCCGTCCGTGCCCAACCCACCGCCTACTTGTCCCTTTGTGTAACCCACACCCTCACCCTCCACCCCTTCACCCGCCACCCCTCACCCCTCCACCCCCCATGACGCGTGGATGAGAGCAGCGAAAATCTGTTTCCGGTCGAGTTCCCTCGCTCAATGGATGTCGCGATCCGCTTGTCTCGCTTCCGGCGACGCTCGTCTGGACATGAGCGCGTCTAGCCCCATCCCCTCTCTCTAGCCCCCCTCCACTCTCTGTCATGCCTCCACCCTTCCATGGCGACGAAAAAACAAGGGGCTTGGGGGTGCAGCCCCTCAAATCAGCCCCAGTAATCTCCTCCACCCAAGTAGTTAGAAGATTATTAAATTTGAACCGAATTGCTGAGATGCGATGCATATATATGCGCTTCCATATCTGCTTTTGGTGCTGCGTGATTGATTTTTAATGTATACCCTCCTTCTCTTGAGTTCTTAGCCCTATATAACATTGCAAATTACCAATTACCCCAAATTATTGATTTCCTAGACCCGCCACTGTACCTTTGCACCCCTCCGGACATGGATCCAATGCTCCCGTCGCCTGTCACCCAAGCCTTGCCGCATCACGCCGCTCGGCGCTAGCTGACACTCGCCCCTCGCTCCCTGCTGATGATATCGAGCCTCCTCTACCGCGAGCTGACAGCGGGATGTAACCTGGGCTGCGAAGCATGTCGGACTGACAGAAGGGCCATCATAATAAATTGTAGAATTTCAGAAAATTCTACTGTGTATTGGCTAACTCTGGATGCTTGAGCTTTGAAAGGCGATTCGCAACTTTGCATGCCGATTTCAGCATGCGTGCATGAGTGCTGGGTTAGTGTGCATGAAGCAGGAATGGGAGTTTGAGGACGTCTATACATATACAGTACGATAGGATCCCGCTATCATTGTCCTGCAATCATTCTGCGCAACTCCATTTTGGATGGATCAGGAATCCTTCCTGCAGGCTATCAAATGCCTACCAACAAGTTACTGCAGCGCTGTTAAGCATTGTTCATTTCAAGATTATATAGTTGTGTCTCATGAAGCGCGTAAAAGTGACAGGATGAAAGCCCCTTGCTCAGCTGATAGCTTGATGCGCGTTACGTGTCTCATGCTTTGACTGCGCTTCATATCCGGCGATATCTGGTCCTATTATCTCTTCCTATCTCATCTCGTCCTATTTTCTCGTCATCTAGTGGTACTCCCTCGACCTCGCGGTGGTCACTGCGCGTGTGACTCACTCAAGCGCACGGGGCTTTGTAACTGTGTGTGCGCGGCATGCAAAGTGTTTCACTCATCCGTGACGCTACGCCGCGTGGTCATAGCGCTGATGAATGCACGCGTAGCAGCTCCGTGACGTCACGCGAGCAATCACGCTTGACGTCACAGAGGCAATCACGCTGTGACGTCACGGCGTAGTTGATACAATGACGCAAAGAAGGCCGATTCTTTATCAGATTATAGAATGGCATTATTTGAGAGAAAACTTGCATGCATGGCTTTAAACGAAAGCTTCACTACCAGTATTACGCATACACGTGTACAGGGGCGAAGATGGCAGTCAACCCAAGGAGAAAAGCAACCCCACTTTGTTTATGCAGGCTTCGTGCATGTATGTGATAGGGCATTATTGCTGCGGATCCTCGGCATGCCATTGTTGTCTCGTGCGAGTCGTGAAGTTCAAGTTTTCTCCATAATTTGTTCGCGGAAGTCAGACTTCGCCCTCACCATGCATGCGACCACCGATGCATGGATGCTGGTCCCACGCTCAATAATGTACGAGATAATACGCGGGGGGGGGGGTGAAGAGACACGGGGGGGGGGGGGGGTGCGGGGGAAGATCAATAATTGACGACGGCGTGGTGTTACGCAATGTCTTAACGATGTTACGAGCTACATTTATAGCTGCAGCGCGAAAGGGAGACGGCTTGTTTAATAGAACCGTGGCCTCTGCGTATGATCTCCTATATAAGCGACATGAATAGCGAGCATCCTGTTTTAAAAGCCAGCGCATCTCAGCGAAAGTTTGGCCTGCGAGGGTTAAATTGCCCCATTGGCACGCATTGCGTAAAGTTTAGAGTGCTGCTTTGTTGGCGTTGTGCCTCGAACAGTCTCATTGTGTCACCGAGCCTTTGTGAGCAGCGGCTCAGCGGCGGGTCTGTGCTGCATTCAAACTCACACAATGATTCAAAATCATGTATTAAACGCGCCAGAACCTCAGCTGGATATACATGTAGGGGCTGTTGTGTTCAAGCATAACAGCAGGTTGACAATCAATGTCACTGATCTTATCAACGCTTCAATCCGAGTGACCTTTCACAGTTTGTGAGTGGCTTGTTATTATAAACACTGACCATGCATCTAATGGCAGGCATTATACACTGTATGCTTGCAGCGCAAACCTGAGCTGAATCGAGGCAAATGAACTCACTGCTCATTTTGAAAGCTCTTGGCTAATAGGATTCAAACAAAAAGTTAATAGGTTTCCTTAAAGCAATGATTATAAGAAGACAAGTCTCCTCTACAACATGGCTATTTCGGATTTTTCATCTCATGCATTTAAAAAGGATAAAATAAAATAAATGAAGCCAACCGACTGCAATGTTACAGCCATCTTAAGCCTAAAGGCAGGCGCTGAAAAGTGTTAAAATACTATGTTGTATAGATGCTCATTGTGTGTATACAAGCAATAGTTAAATGAAGCCAGTTTGCTCAGTTAGCCGCTGTGCGCTGCAGGGTGCGGCGAGGAAAGAGATAAGCTCGACGACTCGTTCTCCGACAAGCTAAGTCAACGCGACGACGAGTCACGTGACTCCACGTCACTTCCGCCTCACCTAGTCACAGCCAATCAAAGCGCGGGAAGCACGCCCCGTTCCTCCATCGGCAGCAGCAACCACGTCACGACCCCGAGCGGCGGCATTCATGTGACCGGAAGCAGTAATCACGCCGCCCCCGGTCCCAGATTCCTGCTCGGTTCCGGCCAGGTGCTGGGAGACTTCGCGTCAGTGTACGGAGGCGGCGTGCGGACGATTAAACTCGAGGAGGGGACCCAACCGGGGGAGATCCCCGCGGGGGCCGGCTTGCCCCCTGCCTCCTCGCTCTCCCCCAACTCTCGGCTGGCGGCGCCTGCGCCTCCGCGTGACGTTATGAAGGATGACGTCATGTTTGCGCCGGGCTCGCTGCATCAGCAGGGCGAGGACAGTAACTGTAGTCTCGAGTCGAACTGCTGCAGCGAGCGCAGCTCCACGCCCCCTAGCGTCAACAACAACAATGACGCGGAGAAGGACAAGGAAAATGACGCCAAGGACGGGGGCGGGGGCGCGGGGGGGGACGCCCCGGGGGCGGGAGGGGGCACAAAACGCCGCGGACCGAGGACGACGATCAAGGCAAAGCAGCTGGAGACGCTCAAATCTGCGTTCGCGGCGACGCCCAAACCAACGCGACACATCAGGGAACAGCTGGCGCAGGAGACAGGGCTGAACATGCGCGTCATACAGGTACGGCATTGGGCGAATGTAGTGAATGACGTCATTTTTGTTATACTATACTGTGACGAAATACAGGGAAATGTGTACACCATATTGTGTACACCATATTGTGTACACCATATTGTGTAGACCATATTGTGTACACCATATTGTGTACACCATATTGTGTGCACCATATTGCTATTAACGAGTTTACTGCGTTTTTATTTTTAATACATTTTTAAGATGGCGCCATTTTCATACTTTTTTTAGAGCTCTTCGTTCAATTAAGTGACTTTAATGATTGAATCAGCAAAGGGGTCAATGCTTTTGTTTCCTAGCAATTAAATATTGGGCCTAGTATCGATGATACATACGCTGAAGATAATATATGGGGGATCAATGTTGCTGCGAATTAGTCTATGACAATATAATTTTTATGACAGTGTAGGCCCATGTTGAGAGTGCTTAAACGTTGTAAAAATGTTTTTCCCTTTGCCGAAGTTCGATCCCATTCCAATGATTTCATTCAAACTAGGCTTAAACCATAAGAAATTGTTCAGTTTTACCAACATTCGATCTCTGTCATGCGCCCGTAAATTCTATATACCGCTGGTTAAAACACTGCCTATGATGTATAAAAAAGTCCACCGTGGACTAACCAATTGGTTAGTTGACTTTAGAGTTTGGATAGTCTACTTTTCTATAGGTTTTATCAAAATTAATACCGGTACACGTGTTAAGAATGGCATCATCAACCCTTACGGGAGCGAGTGAATTTTTGGAGCGAATTTAACTTTTGGGTCACCAGAACATACATTCCGCATGACCATAGTGGACTACCATGCCAATGGAGACCTATGATTTGACAATAATTTGCAAACTGTTTTCTCAGGTTTGCAAAGTCAACACATGCAACCTGACAGTTAACGGGCACATTCTCACGAGCCATGTTCTTTGATTATTATTGTCGTCCAAGAAAACACATCCACCAGAGCGAAACTACTTAACCAAAAGTTCATTAGATTATCAATCCCTCGTCACGTGACCGGTTAGGAGAATCGGAAGGACGGACATGCGCCCGGCGCCCCCTAACCCTTCCCCCTCCCCCCCCCCCGGGCTACCTCCCCGCCCTCCCCCATCTCCTCCCGAGGAGAGATGACAGGCGGTAGCGCGCGCGATAAAAATCCCATTACCGCTCGCTGGCCCCAGGTCACCAAGCTGAGCGGGGGGCCTGCTGCTGCTGCTGCTGCTGCTGCTGCTGCTGCTGCTGC
>JAQIWG010003534.1:0-17674 GCA_034695025.1 Chamaedrilus cognettii | reverse complement strand
TTCGGAGGCCAGATTGGCCTCCGAACAGTCCAGTAAGTTTGGCTTACTTTTTATTGAACCACGGTGTAGATAGGTCTAACGGTTTATGACACTCTTCTAGGGATCAAAGCCTAAGTAGGCTTGTTTGCAACTCAACACACAGCTGTTAATTAATCACTTCTTTTCAGAATCACATTATAGACTACGATGTTGATGTCAATGGTGCCTAGACTTAGAATACAAGCCTAGACTTTGACTCTTGACACTGAGGCCTACATACCAATACGTTGACCAATAGTCATGTTCTGTAAGTGGGTTGTTGCTGCAAATTGTAATAAATAACTTTTAGAAACGTATAGGGTTCTATAGGCTACAACCTATCACATAGCCATGCACTCAAAGTAATAATAATAATGGATTTAGAGTCCGTTTCGGGGTCTGATGACGTCATCGTGGATCTCATGTAGATTGATGTTATGCAGTTATTTATTGATAATGTGCAATAGTTTAATATATAATACAGTAAAACATGTCAAATGAACTTAACTCCCAAATCAATCATATTTACACGCTAGCTAGGTCATTTACATCTTGCATTTTAACGCCTTGTCAAGTTTTGTGAAACAAAAATTATAATTAAAATAGTTGAAGTTTTTCACAACGATCAGGTAACTTAATTAGCACCTGTACTTTTGGTCAATTATTTCATTCAGCAAACTAATTTGCTGGAGTCAAAAGTTTATGTGCACTGTGCACATGTGGGGCCTAGGCATCCAGTGCTGCAGGCTCTATACAAGCATGAAAATCATATTTAGTTTGAGGCCAATTTTTTGACAGTAGTCTGCTGTTTGAAGTGCTTTTTCAAAAACGATGCACAAGCTTATACTTATGATATGAACTAGCGTGTGAATCTTGTGAACTTGAACTGTTCAAATTAATTATTTTTCACATGAATTTTATTTGGATTGTCATTGTCTTGGAAATTTTACCAGGCATAAGCTGTTCGATGCGATGGTAAAAATTTTATTTAATTGTTTGTTATGGTGCAGTTTGCGTTTCTGCTGATAATTCTGCTCATCGTCCAAGTTGTCGCTGTCATCATGGCTGCCGTGTTTCACGGAGAGGTATATTGCTCGCTTCGTGGCTTCATCAGTCCTTTACGCCGTTACGGCACTTACTTTATCTAAAAGAGCCCAGATTTTTCGGAATGGGAAAAAAATGAAAATGAACATTTTAGTAAAAATTGCACGGATTACTCAAAAATTTTCTTATTATTAGTCTTTTGGATACACTCTCATTGAACGGCTTGTAATTTTTTGTTTTAAGTACCGACTACTAGTTTTTATTATTGACATATCAGCATTTTGAATGCTGATGCATTTCTAGCATTAATGTATTGCTATTTTTGTTTCAACGTATATTTTAGACAGTAAAATGAATATAAGATTGATCTTCTATCTTGATTTTGTCTTTTGTATTACATTTATTTTGTCTTGTTTGATTTATAAAATAGCCTACGGTAACAAAATTGTGGAGCATGAATAAAGCATTTTGTGAAAGAATCCAGTAACTACTTCAGAAGACTTTCAAAAGGCGCTTAAGATCGAGTAGGAAAAGCTCACGGGTGGCGGTAGCATGGCTCTTCGGCCTATTGCAGAAGGGTGATCAAGGGTGCAAAATACTCGACTTCTCTGTTACGTTTTACCCCCTGTGCTGCGGTCAGTGATATGCGCTGATTTTTGCTAATGCATCAAATTTTTTTAATTTTAACAAAAGTATCAGAATACTGGTATGCCAACGACCATAATATAACGCCAATGATCTTGCGTCCACATGCAATAGAACCAGAATAAAAATCAGAATAAAAATCATTGCTTGGCTATAAAACATCAATTCAACTGTTCAAACCCTCTGTTCCCCACGACATCAGCTGTCTGCATCGCCCCAGCTGTGAGCGAGTGTTACCAGCACCGCGACGGCTTTGCCCCGCTGCACCGCCAAAGAGAGGCGTTGAGAACACTAATTGGTTGTAGACTTTTTGCAAACAAACATTTTCATCTTCTCTCTCTTTTATTTCATTTTTAAAATGCGTTTACGAAAAATTCTGTTTGACATTTCGAATCTAAATTATCTCCTTTGTGCGACGCATTGTGAATGCTGCCTGTGAATGCTACATATATAGTGTGATGTGGTGCTGTGGTTGCAGATCCTACGAGAGCTCAGCAGTGAGATGACAATGACGATGAGAAACAATTACGGTAAAGATGTGAGTGAGACGACGTCGTGGAACTTCCTGCAGATGGAAGTAAGTAGTGCTTGCTTATTCATTTATTTGATATTATTACCCTATATTGTTTTGCAGTTTTTAGTTTAATGCTTTTTCTAGGAATTAAGTCTGAATCTGGCGTCTAGAAATGTAATCAAGTAGAGTAGAGGTCCCAGATGGTGTCTTCAGATCCCGAAACGGACTTAAAATTGATTATTACATTATTATCAAGAAGGCTGAAGCAAGATTGTGCAAACCAATCAGATAACTTGATATTAAACCGATTGAAATTGTTTGAATTTTCTTCAACTTTTTGAAATTTAGTCTTGTCTGAACCGTGGCGGCACGAGGTGCCGGGGGCAAGAAGAAGGGTTTAGAGCGCTCCGTCCCCCAAAGATCCTCCTCTCTAAGATACTCGCGAGCGGGGGGGAGGGGGGTGCTGTGATATCATCATCGTTCAGTACCTACAGCCTTTAATGTACAATTTAAGAATTTAGCAGGGAATATTCGCGAATGGTCCAAATTTTTTTGCCAAGCCCCCTGCGGCCTCCCCACACAGAACGACGCCTGAGGGCAATTGCTCCCCCCGCTCACCGATACTGTGTCTGAATCCTTGTTGCTGGCTATAGATGCATTGGTTTGGTGCACAGATGAAGTGCTGTGGTGTGAGCAACAACAGCGTTGATGACTGGCACAACACTTACTGGTGGAACAATACTAGAGTAAGTGCAATACTTACTGGTGGAACAATACTAGAGTAAGTGCAATACTTACTGGTGGAACAACACGAGAGTAATTGAAACACTCACTGGTGGAACAACAGTAGAGTAAGTGAAACACTGACTGGTGGAACAACACTAGGGTATAGGCCATTGCAGAATCGATATGAGTATAAGGTATGTGTATATATGTGTGCAGTTTTTACTGAGATCACCAAAAAAGGTTAAAATCGAGTAGGCTATTGTTTCAAACTATTTTTCTGTTTTGGGGCAATCTTTCTTCAACAATGGCTTGGGTGAATATTTTGTTTAAACCTTTTTTAATAGTTACTTTAAGAGAGGATTGCAATTAAGCAAGCGGATCAAAATCTGATCTGATGCAAATTATGACCATTGACTATTGATTTGACTGAAATTGATTTAACACAAAGGCAGAGTGATGTGTAAATTGACATATAATAATAGAGTAATGTGTGTTACGCTATGATCGGCAGTATGATACCGCACACTAAATGTCCCAAATTTGACTGCCATAGTAGTCTCTCTAGTAGTCCTCTGAATAATAATCTCTTCACAATCATTATGACATCATTGCGCATCATTACGCGCATCATTACAAAAACTTGAGTATTATATATCGTGCTCTGACGTCACTGACATGACGTGTGCTTTCTGTTTCGTGTATTAGAAGTCGGCCAATGAGACCGTGCCTCAGTCGTGCTGTGTCGAGCTCACTAACCCAAACAACTTCACGTCCCCAGTGGCCAGGGACCCTCAGCTCTGCTATATGGCAGCGGCCGACCCCAACACGCAAAACCGCACAACAATCGTCTATACCACGGTAAAAATTGAGCTGTCGAGTTGAGAGCAGATTTATTAGAAAAGGTTCATGTTGACTACTCGAATTGATTATAAAAGGGATGGCTTACGAATGGTTAATTTTAGTAATCTGTTTCATATTTAGATCGATCAGCCTACTGAATGACTAGTAAGATGCTGTGCCGTTCAGAAATTAAAGACTTAAATACATCGATTTGAAATAGTTAATTGTATCTTAAATAACAAATCATTTATGAGTCATCGTATATATTTGCCTTAAATGTAACCGTATTAGTAACCTTTTGTCAGGATTGCATTTTTCTGCCGCCCTCCCCCCCTCCCTTATGTTATCTTGTGCGTTAATTACTCTATGCGTAGCTTATTCAGAACAGTCCTATTGCAGTTTCGGTTAATTTGCTGCTCCTCATTTGCATATTCACTAACTCTGTTTGCCCATTGTGTATGAAATTTGTGCTTGTTCTGGGCTGCGAAGGGCAGCCTATTTGCAAATAAACGAAATATATGCGCTTACTGTATATTATTGACTGAGATACTATTATATTTTCTAAGCCGCGCGTGCAAAAGAGGTTAACAAATTTGGAGAGGGTTATTAATGACGATGTCTGTCCGTTTAGCTATTAAAATGGGACGAAATCAAATGAGACAAAATCTGATACGCACTAAAAATGCGCTTATGGTTGTATCGGTGTATTGCAGGGTTGCGAGGGCAGCCTCAGCGACTGGTTCCTGCACAGAATAGGAGCTCTCATTGGCGTAACGATCGGCGTCATCCTGTTACAGGTAGGGACCGTCACGCGCTGCTTGGGCATCCTGATATTATTAGTGCTTATTACAATGCGGATAAGCACCGCCGAGTGCTTATCCGCATTATGATGTTAATATATATAATGTTCGGATCGCTATGTCACACTTAATAGGCCTAACTATATAGGTTAAATGCTTATTCTAGAAGTAGAGCAATTGAATTGCTCTAATCAGTTTACTTATGTTCAGACTAATTCAATCAAATCGTGAAGAACACAAGAAGACGCAGTGGTCTTGCTAAACTATTTAACACAGCCTATTATATCAAGATACTGTATTCTATATTCGAAATGTCAATTATGTCCTTATAAAATTATATTCAACCGTTATTTATAGGCCTAGTGCAAATTTGTTCTAACATTTCATTGTATACTCTCAAATACCCTATCCCTGACCCGGTAACCCTAACCCGTTGTGCTTCTGTGTTGTGGCACAGATTGTTGTCGTCATCATGGCCTGTGTGCTCAGGTCCAACATAAATAATGCTTACGAGTATGTATAGACTGCATCACTGCACCACTGCACCACAACACGCATCCCATAACCTTGTGTCTGGGACCAGACTAGAGTTTT
This sequence comes from Chamaedrilus cognettii, assembly GCA_034695025.1. Taxonomy (NCBI): domain Eukaryota; kingdom Metazoa; phylum Annelida; class Clitellata; order Enchytraeida; family Enchytraeidae; genus Chamaedrilus; species Chamaedrilus cognettii. Next base: position 12,493 of record JAQIWG010003534.1, on the reverse strand, counting down.
GTCACAGGAAGTCGTTTTGGGTAGTGTGAGAGATTAAATAATTGTTTTCGGTAGACTATCTGTGGTTTGTTAGTCACAACAACTTGGTATAATAATTATGCCAGACCTTTCTGGAGGATTGAAGCACTATTATGGGATCACGTTGGAGGGAGATACCGAAAAAGGAGAAGTTATTTCCTCTTCGAGAGGATTATTTGGACAAATCCTTGGACTAGAGCATGACTTGAACACTTTCATATTCAATTTCTGCTTGGATGCTACAAATCCTAGACATAACTATGGACGGACTTGTGAATTTATGTACAGTTTTTGCAACATGGCTTCATTTCATATTCGCCGCTGCTCAAAATGAAATCCCGCCCCTTGTCTACGCAATTGCTTTGCGCATGTGATATTTGTTAGAAGAGATGTTAACAGAAAGATTGTTTGAAGCATAGGACTAGAGCCTAATGCTGAACGTTGGTTTCAGTGTACTGAAGCTGGCTTCTAATTTTGATCCGATGGTCGCGGTCAATTGAGCTCACGCTTGAATAATAGAGAAACATGTATTCTGTGATTCGTATTGGATACGTTTTCTATATATTTTTGATATGTAAGCTTACTAAATCAAGAAATAGCTGAGTTTCTTTCCGAATTACTCGCTTATATTGCGGAGATGACAGACACATAATTTCAGAATATCGTACAATTTAGTGGAGTAAATTCAATGGAGTAATTTCAAAATTCAAAGCTTTGATGTTTTAAACGACCCCCTGTCATACTCAAAACTTTTTACTACAAATAGTTGATAAAACAGGCCAGGGAATATAAATTTAGCTGCCTGTCAGTGATTGATATAAATCTTTTATTCACCATCAAGGCAGAACACAATAAAGAAATAGAAACTTAAATAAACATACGGTTGAAGTGCGAGCCAAATTAAGGTGAAGTTCACAACATCAGGTGATAGCGTTCACACAATTAGCGAAATAGTAATTGGTGATACGTGACGAGCCGAGCACGAACGACTGCGTTGATACGTTGTAAGAAGCAGCTAGTCGTGACAGTTCGTCATGGCCTGATAAATCATAGAGAGCTCTCAATATGTAACAAGGGCTTAATTTCAGCGAGTCCCAAAAATTTATTTTGCGTAGTGCAACAACGTGCTCCACTGGAAAATTGGTACATTTAATAGGATTAGTGACTCTATTATGCGATTGCACCAAGTCGCCTATTTCCAGAGAAACTGATAGCATCAGTCTGTCTACCCAAAGGACAAAGCTCAGGCAGCAGGCAGAAGCCTCAATTAAGCTGCTTCCCGGAAGACTTTTCTTCGAATAACAAATACAGACTAAAATAAAGATTACATCATTTACATCAGTCTCTGTGGAGCATTTCTACTTATAAACCACGCAAACTATTTACATGTACAATATGTGGTACGCAAACTATTAAGAATATAGGGTAACAAAATGAAGCTCCATCGGCCACAACAGTGGACATTTTATTATCGCAAAATATCTATCAACTACAAATGGGTCAAGACATAACAATACTACCGATTGCTTCACAGATGTAACCGGTATTAGAATTTTGTTGTAAAAGTTACTACAGGCTGCGGCAGCCAAATGTACCTAATTTCAAAAATCCCAAACTTTTTCATTTTTCAACGGATTCAAATAATTTTAACGCTATTTAATAGAAGAAAGATGAGAGTTTTTTTACTTATCCAATAGAAAAGGAAACGCGCAGTGTCCACAACACATGCTCTATGCACGCGCCGCAGCACTCCAGGCATTCTCTGACGCGCACGGTCGAATTGTTTATTATTTTGCGGTGTCCGGTTCTCCGACGAAGCACATTTTTATTAGAATAGAGTAATTGGCTGACAACACTATGGTGATTGATCTACGGAGAACCCTGAAGAAGGCGATAAACGATCATTACTTTCACTAAAGTGTGCAGCCCGTCACCGATAAGCGTCATCGGTCCGTTTGCTTTGAGAACGAAGCGACATGATGACCGTGAATGCTGAACATTTTCGTCAAGTTTACGCAAATTCCTGAGAGTATTGTCGTCAAGTCCAGGTTTTATTTGAGAAGATGAAGTTTTAGCACGATGGCTCTACGCCACATCACAAAATCAATGCTGAATTGACTTCAACGAAAATTCGGTGATCGTTTGATTGTCACAACACAGAGCGCACTCTTTGCATGGAGAGCACAGACCTCAACTCTCTGGACCTCTTCGTTTGGAAGTGGGTCACGGATAGTGTAGGCTATGCTAATGAACAAAGAAGCATCGATAAAGTTAACCCGCCGTTGAAATGGCAATATGCGTAGAGTTAAAGTCCATACCTCTCAATTTAGTTAAGAAGTTAAATTTTCTTACATCCAACAGAAGGTTAAACGGGAGAAAGCTCATGTAGAATTGGCAATGCTCAATAATCTGCTTATCAAAAGTTTTAAATACCTTAAAGAATGCCTGATTAAATGCATTTTCAAGACTGTTTCGTGTTGGGGCTTGGTCCAATTCAACGCTTCAGCCGCAAACATCAAGATCGGCACGCATTGAGAATCAATGAGCGAGCTTAGGACATCCGTCGTACGGTTCAGCTCTGCCTTGCAAAGATGTCATTCAGGACTCCAAAGTATTTTTGTTTCGTAGTCTGTGGATTAGCTTTTAACCTTTTTCCTGAAAGAATATATATTCCCAGGTATCTGATTTCATTCTTCCAATCTACCGGAGCACCATTAATAGCAATTGATTTGGTTAATTCGCTATGCCGTTTGGCTGCGGCATCCTGTACATCAAAAAATGGTGCTCTTTAACCTTAAGCTTACTACGTATACACAAAGTCTAATTTTACAAGCCATTCGTATGTGCTTATTACTTTCCCTGGTCCATCATTACTATTTCATAGGAAACAAGGCTTCCCACAGCACGCCGAGTCGGAGGGGTCCTTTCCTTCTTCAGAATGCTTCTTTGGGGCGAAAACAAGGACTTTGACCAGAGTGGAGGAGGGGACCTTTCCCCGTATGGCCCCAGCTGAATCCGCTGCTGATGGTGCCACTCAAAGTGCTCGATGTATACATCCTGATATATGTAAGACATGTGCGATCTATTTTGTGGAAAGTATGAAGCAAAAATATCTTACAACACCGTGTATAATTACATGACACATGAAAAGCTGCTGTACATGACTGAAAATCATAAAGCGATTAATATGAGAGTATGCGGCATCCGAGATTCGAAGTTGATTTACCGTCTGATCTGCCCGATGCACTTTTCCTTGTCAAAGGCAGTTACCTAATTATAAGTCACGTAAACCTCTTCACCAAATTCATTCAAGACGTTCTAGATAGCGAAGAGGTCGAATTACCGACATCACGACACGCAATAAATGCTCTAGTCGGACATTTTAGTTAAAATGCACTTTACGACTTTGCGATTGCGACTTTGCGACTTTGCTTAGCAAAGCATCCACTCCAACCTCCTCCTCGACACGCAGCGGGTCTCGACGAGTCTGTCTGGCATGGCGCTATTTTGAAGCCTTTTTCATCATTGTTCTTCACCATTATGCAGCAAAGCCAATGAGGTATTTGAATTGAGTCAATGATGACTAAAATGTCATATGTACCAGTCTCAGAGTGTGTTCATTAACAGGCTATCAATCATCCTAATAATTAAATCCTTAATGCGTGAAAAATTACGTACGAAGATCATAACTCTTTATGCAGAACAAGCCGAAGAACACAAACACACAGCCACACAACGCCGCATAAAACCATATTAAAGCCGACATGACGCACGGGCGTGGCTTCAGACACAGCCAGTCTCGCGCTTGATTGGTCAGCGGGCGTAGTGGGCGGAGTCAGACAGCGGAGCCAGCGCTCTGTGATTGGACGAGGGTAGCCGTGACGTGTGTGCATGCGGTCGTTGTTGAACGCCCAGTAGAGGGGGCCACGGAAGAAATACGTCTGACCTTCGTACAACCCGACAAGAAAAATTGATGAATACAAAAATGTACCATTAAACTCTAAAGTAAACCAAGCCCTGACCTTTGTGCTTTTAGTGACTTTATTAGGTGCAGGGTGCACCTAATAAAGTCACTAAAAGCACAAAAGTCAGGGCTTGGTTTACTTTAGAGTTTAACCGTAATCATTTTGCCACGCCAAATTCGCTTTTATCTTAACTGATGGTTGTGCTGTAGGCCTAGAATTAGGATAAAATTTCAACATGCAACCTACAAATTCTGTGCAGAATTCAATATCTGCACCAGTGCGCGAAACAACAACACAATTCAATACAATTTTTAATATTTTGACATTTTTTAGGATAGATGGCAATAGGTTAAAGATGAGCTAGATGAAAAAAGGGCTGTGACGACACTGGAACAATGAAGAAGTGGAATTAAATAACTGATGGTGGATGGAAGCTCAATGGATGGTGCAACTGGTATTGACCCACACGAGCAAAATTGTGATTGAAAACTGAATTTTTATTTATTTTTCACTACTCTCGCATGAAGGCCCTTGTTGGGGACAGGTTTGATGAGATACAGGCTATATGAGGTACTCACGATTAGAGTGGGTGAAGGCAGCCCCCACGGGGAGCGCCACTCCCCCCCACACCCCCATGTCCCTCGGGTATCCTGCTTCAACATGTTGGCTTGATTCGTTCAACTTCCAATACATTGTGTCCTGCAACAAATAAACATTTCTGCTTGTAGCGAATAAGAACTGCATTACAGTGTGTTCCCAAAACTAAATATTCATGTCCAGGTAGCACTGCTTCCAAGAAATACCTTCCAGAGTAACAAAATTAACATTATATTAAATTATCAACATTAAACAAATTATCAAACTGCGGAGAAAATGTACTTGATACAGCATTCGTTATCTAGAGCATCCAATGTGAACAACGAACCAGGTAAAATTTAAGAAGTCAACATGTTATTAGTTCAAGGAGATAATTTGTGTCTTTTATTGAGTTCTCGTCTAGGTAACTTTTGCTTTATTTCAAATGCTTTTAATCACACACTTACCTCACTAGATTTCACTATTTATTTTTCATCAAATTGATAATTTATTAGAACTACTATTATTTATCTTTCTTACCTTGATGAGGTAGGTACGCAGATTATGTCCCCACACAAACGCTGCGTCAATGCCTCCTAGGTCTGTCGGCAAGCCAAAGTCTGCGATTGGTCGACCATTAGGAGAAAATCTCGGTAGAACCTGATTGCCGTTGAACTCCCAGTACCTGTTACCTAAACCAATCACAGAGTAGATATAAAGACATCGCAACTGATTTGAATTCTGATTTCAAGCAATCAACTAGTTTATCGTGTCATCATGCATTGTAATTATAATGTCAAATGGATGATGGACATATAACACAACAAAGAAAAAGACAAAATCATGTTTTAAAGAACATTTATAATCATCCGGAATTGCAACGACTACAGATAGTAACAAATAGCCATGATTATGTCATGAAATGCTACCTCTTGCAACAATATTGATTTTGTATTTCTGTTGCACAAAGGGTCTAGAAACTAAACTCGCTACAATTATTCAGAGATGATTAGATCGTTTCACAAGTCATACGGTCTGACTTACTTACAAATTTTAGACGATTTTAGTATCAGAGGTTCGCATAGATACCTGTTGAAATGAGAAATTCTGTGAGTCAAAAGTGTTGCATGGGACAATGCACGCATGTCTCGCATATCATTTTGTTGTTATTTTGTTTGTACTGAGTGTCCCTAACCGCTGAAGAAGACAATCTCGCCAGTCTGTCGCTCAAATACCGCGTCGACGCGTTCAAAGTCCTCAGGAAAACTGAACCAGAACCGTGAGATGAGCACCGGGAACCCCGCCAACAGCTTGTCAGAGTGGTACCTCCAGAACCACTGCAACATCCGAGTAACTGCCGCAATGATTTCAAACCAAGACATCAAATTTGAGCTCTGTCGGGGTCATTAACGTGTGGAATCAACAATGTTACAAACTAAATTTAATCGTTGCTCAAGTGGCACAATATGAAATGAATGCTATAATTCATACACTACATGAATGCAATTAATATTCCTGAATTAAATGATTCACACACACTGAATATATAGAAAGTTAATTCCTGACTTGCGTGACTATTGAAATGAATTGAGTATTGAATTCATAACTCATCCGCTGAAAGAAATTCATGACATACCCGCTGAAATCGACGAATATTTATAACTGAACGCTGAAACAAATGAATATTCATGATCCACCCATTGAAACAAATGAATAGTCATGACTTATCCACTGAAACCAATGAATACTCATGCTCCACCCTCTAAAACAAATAAATATTCATGACTCACCTTCCCGCTGAATGCAAAGAGGTCACCGCGGATGAGCGAAAGAGCCTCGAACTGCACTGAGCACGCGTCAGGGGCCACGATCTCCATGTCAACCGTTGCTAGGCGCACTGCTGCAGGCGTGGCCGGGGTCAGGGTCGGGATCAGGGTGTGGATAATGGCAGGAGCCGTGGAGGACAACGGATGCCTCGTTCCTTCAAATAAAACGAAAATTATTTTGTTGTGACACTTGGAAAAATATCAAAACCCAAGTAACATACACGATAGTGACTGAGGAAGGGTGCTATAAGCGATTTATTTATTCCTTAGCTATCATCAGCATTTATATTAACTATATATACTGCACTGCTTCATATTTCAAGGTTTCAGTAGCATACCAGCTCAACCCCGTCAAAAAGAACCAAAAGTAGTCTGGAGCATTAGTATTATTTATATAAATATCTAGCAAACGAAAATGCTAACTGGGAATACATGCAAAGACTATAGAACCAAGAACTGAACCTGGCATTCACCAGAGACAAAATAATGATAATAATAGCTTATAATTAACCTAGAGATCACTGATAACTATAGAATTATAATAGACCATAGAGATGTTGGACGGCTCTGATGTCCTCCTGATGCAGCGCAGGACTAGAAGTGTGCTCGTGGGGCCAGGGACGCATGACCGAGTGGGGCTGGGGCGAGTGGGCGAGCCCCAGAGAATGGCCCACCTCGTGTACCGCAACAGAGAACAGATCCACACCTCCTAGAGCACAGTGATACATCAGTTGACAGTTCAGAAAATTATTTCAGTTTAAGTTCAAGTTCAGTTCGAGACCTCGTAATTTCAGTTACAGTTCGGCTAAGCTCCGCAAGCAGTTTTGGTTCAACTTGAAGTTCAGTACAAATCGTTTCCTTATCAATCAGTTCAGCTCAGCTAAAATTTCAGTTCAAGTTCACGTGCACAACTATATCACTGTAACAGCCAGTCGGTCAAATGCAGCGCTTTAACTCAACAAAATATATTTACTTAGCATTGAATAGCAGCAAGAAACGACGTTGCAGGGCTCCACGAAGTTGTGATTCGGAGTTTTGAGTCTTCATCAAACTTTTTATTCCATAACATAAATACTAAATTCTACTATAACCGACGAGGATTAAGCAAAACAGGGATGTCATATCGTATTAAGTATTCACTTTAAACAGAAATCTTTAAACATGCATTCTTACTTACACTTATGCATAATTCAGAATTTTTTATGGCAAGGAAGCTCTCTGATAACAGCGTTTTATTTTCGGACGTCGAAACCGACCTTAATCTCACTCTTATTGTTATTAGTACTAAATAAATCTACCTGTGTTCAATCTTATGGTCCAGTTTTCATCGTCGTCCAAGTGAATGTCCCCCCCTCGTCCTTCCCCTGGGTAAAACGCATGGCCAACCTCCCCCCCTGCTGTAACCGAACAGATAATTTAATTTTAACATTCATTCCGCTGCTTGTTCATCAGGGTGTGAAACTCAAACAATGAAAAAAAAAACATAAAAATACAAGAATATTTGGGGGGGCATGTACACGTATATCAAATACAAAATTGAGAAATGTTTAAAAATAATATATACGCAATCATCGTCTATATATATAGCTCATTCACTTAAAATACATAATTCTCAGGCTACATTTCATACAAAAGCAAAGCTTAATGTATAATGCAAGGACATTCACATTCTCTCTCGTACGTAACAAATAGCTGATGCCTAGAGATATTCTACAGAGAGAAAACCTTTTCCATCGAATGTGTATCCATCCTGGTGAAACCCGGAAGCGAACAGGATGTTAATGTCGCCGTCGCCTGAGGTCACCTCAATAAAAGATATCTGAGTCAAGGCGCTCCAGAGCTCGAAAGCTTTACTGAACGCATCGTGAACTTGCGAGTAGTTGAGAGTTGAAGAGTTCTGCAGCAGTCTGAGCGCAACAAAGTACTTGAAAGTTTAAAGCAGGCTAGAGAAGGCTACATTATTTCGTTTGTTAACCATAATGCAGGTAGCTTGACAATGCACTTTATTCAAATAGCACTGAAAAAGTTTTTGCTCTTTCAATATTTAAATTGCGCTTGTATTGAGAACAACCCTTCTAAATTGCAAGATAATATTTTTCAAGCTGCCATCTGCATGCTCTATTTTCCGTAACTCACACCCATATTATAAATAGGCCTCCATGGTTCCGTTCCCTTTTAGCGATCTGCAAATATACTCATATTCGTCTACAATTTACTAGTAAATGAATCACATATAATGTCTTGCAACTATGTAGTACAAGTATCTACTAGCAGTCCTCCAAATACGTTTCCCTATCATCATCCTATTAAATCAAAATAGAATTGAAACAAGTTGATAGCAGTAGACAGCAGGGGCGTAGCCACGGTTTTGGGAGTGGGGGATCAAATTTTGTAACAAAACTTTTTTCCCAAAAAGTTTATTCTCAAGTCCAATTATGTCGCATCCGACCACCAAAATGCTTTTCCATACAGAACTCACAAGCGGGGAGGGGGGGGGGATGGTGCTGACAGATTTTTTTTCCAACCAATAAGGTCCTTTTCTCCTCTTCTGGGTGGACCAACCATAAATCATGAGGGGGACCACCATTCATAACTTTTTTACTCAATTTGTTTCGTGGGGGGGACCAACATATTTCATAGAGGGGACGCATCCCCCCATCAATGCATTTTTCAAGGGGAACACCATTATTCATGGGGGACACCCTCGTCCGCGGGGGGGACGCGTCCCCCCGTCCCTTAAGCGGCTACGCCCCTGGTAGATAGGCCTACCTAAAGCTGAGCTCACGCTGCTGCCAGAGAGTCGGTCCCAGATATAACTCCGCCTCCTGCGGAGGAATACAACGCCGCGCCCTCCCCGTCCTTCCCTCATGAACGGGGCCGCTGCCGGGGGCCTCGGGGGGCGAGTGGGGGCTGTGGGGCCCCTCTGCCGGGCTGCAACGTCGGACCCTATTATTCCTGCGGGCTTCATCAGTGGAGGTTAAAGTCTGACGTCGCTCCGGGGCTCGTATCATCCCTGAATCACGTTTGGAAACCGAGACATCAACATTTGGAAGTGGAGGTAACTCCTTTCCGGGCGAAGGAAAGCCTTTTCCACGTCGTGGATATTCGCGCACGGGGAAGGAAGAATCTATGGGAACATCGCTTTCAAATGGAAAGATATTCTGTTCATGTTGAGGAACCACATAACTGCGTTGGGGAGATTCCTGCCCGGATATCGATATTTTCTGACCGGGTGGAGGATAGTCTTGTCTGGGTTGAAGGTCAGGGAGGCCACAGCGCGGTCGTCCCATGACCCGGCGCGTGGCCTGGTCCAGGCGCCCTGAGGGGGAGAGGCCGGCGTAGCGCTGGAAGAGGATGAGGGCTAGGGTAAGCTCGGCCGCAGTGGGGTGAGAGGGTGAGACCTCGGGATGGGGTAGGTAGCCGTAGCGAACAAGGTAGGCCTGCATCAGATTGCACATAGCGCTTGTTGAAATTTCACACTACGTAGGCTCAAGCGTGGAGACTAATTAATGAATTATTTATTTCGCCACTAGGGCAGACAATGCAGCACAACATAAACAAGCAGCATAAATAGCTTGCAATAGGAACAAACTTACTCTAAAAACTAGCAATGTTATTTTGCAGGCAACAAATACTCAAATGGCATGCCGGAACATAATAGGCCTACAGGAGCTGTAATGCAGTGGCCATGGTAGACTATAAGCTTAAGTCATGATATTCCCGCTTTGTAGTAGGTCTAACCTGTAGGTCTAAGGCAGCTTATTTCCGCACACTTCCCCTCGACGTCTCTCAGAAAATATACACCCAGGTATTAGCCCATTGATCTGAAACGCCCCGAGCAGCTGGCATTACTCGGTAAAGTTAGCGGGGCCTTCGCAAACGGATCTACTCCAGCTACCTCTCTATAGCATAATAGCTGCATCATATTGCGAGCAACATAGCGTCTACTAGGAAGTCACCGCCAATTGAAAGCAACGTGGATAGGCCAATAAATGAATAAGAACGCACGGCTTAATCGTACGAACGAAAAACAAAAACGCACAGACAATAGGCTGTGACCGACGCTTAGCAAAGAATTTGACAACCATAGATGGTACAAGAGCATAGCGCGAGACAAAAAATCATAATATTAACTTAACACCAAAAAATATCAGTGATCACAACTACTCACCACCGCGTCGATTTCTTGCTCTGACGCGGCATCCACGCCAATGACGACGTCACCTTCACTTCTCCCAGCTTCTTCACCCACATCGACAGTCCTGTCCAAGGCTTTTCCCACCAACACACTTGGGTCATTCCCCTGAATCACCCATTCATCTTGTACGACCCCGTTTTGATGTGCAGCTCTGTATTCATGTGATGTCACGTCCGCATGTAGGCCTACAACGCCACCCCTGTGTCGTATTTTGTTTGCGGGTAAGGCATTCGCCGAGGCAGAGATGAGCACCACCAGTAGGCAGAACGTCAGCTGACATTTTGATTGCAGCGTGCCCAGCCTTACATGTAGTAACTTTATATGTATCCTCCGACTGGCGTACATGCACACGCGTTGTGCAAAGATGAGATTTGACATGGATGAGATTAACATGAGGCTAAATTATTAACTGATTGTTGAAGCCATCTACATGTACAACCACACTTCCCTCAAATTCAGATTTATTTATCCACAGGCGTAGCCCGTAAAACTGAATCAATGCCTTTTCTTGAAGTTAGAGCCTCGAGATCTGTATTAGAACGCGTTCAGAGCAGCTGCATGCTTGAGTCACTCAGTCAATGTTAGCAGCCAAGCGCATCCTCGCTCATAGGACCGAACATTAGTACATTAGGCAAGCCCAGACTGCTGCTTGTTACAGGCAGAGACATTGTTATGCTCAAAAGCTTAGCCTGCCAGTTTTGAAGCCTCCAATCAAGATCCATTCCAGACGCAATAGACCTAACGTGCCTAGGACGAGCGTGCGCGATCAATATACCTAGGGCGCTCAATATCGATCATACGTGTACGCAGCGTGGCTCGGTCGAAGACCGTTTCTGCGTAAAGCACGACAGGGACCAGGGACACTGTAACTTGCGGCTACGCATGCGATGCCCAGTCAATCGCACTAGCCACGCCCATGGCCACACCCATGAACCACTGGTTCTGCAGGACTCGATGGCTCAGCGGTATGTTCGCCGATTGCCACGCTGCGACCTGGGTTCAAATCCCGGCGTTGCTTGTTCAGAGATTAAATTCTCATGCCTGTTCAAAGATTCATTTCTCTAATCTCGTGCCTGTTCAGAGATTCATTTCTCGTGCGTGATTAGGCCTAGGGCCGGATAGGACTTTTAATGGACGCCGAAGTATTTGAAATAACCGATCACAAAATTATGACTCATTAATGTTGAAATTTGTCAAATTACAACATGAAATCTGTCACTAGACCTATACGTGAAAACATAGTCGATAGATGTTGGCAATGGACTCGACACTGCATCATATAATCCGGAGTCATCTGGACAGAGAATGCTAGCATAGGTGTTATGGGGATCCATGGCCATACAGACGCTTCACGGATCAAATAATTTACTTTTGATTTACCGTTAATTTACTGCTCAGTTACCGTTGATTTGCCGTTGATTTACCGTTGATTTACAGTTGATTTACTGTGAATTATCGCTGAATTGCCGGTCTATATAAGGAATATCCATGTTGGTTCAAAAAGGCGCATATTAAGCATTATTGAAGAGAAAAAGCACAGAGAGCGCAAAAACCCCATGAGCCTCAAAAAGTAGGCCTAGCAGTTTGATCATTGAAGCACATGAGTGTTTACACTGTTACTGATCCATTTTATGGTGGGCGTGGCTAATCAAAGTACGCTGTCGCACACGTAGCTGCAAATGACACTAGGCAAACAATGTCTTGCATCGCAAGGCGTTCAGCTAAGCACAATGTGCTTACTTGTGGAGAGACATTATGTAAAAACATTATGTAATTATGCATTATGTAAAAACCATAAAATGACAATATGTGGAGACCATAAAATGACAATACGTGGAGACCATAAAATGACAATATGTGGAGACCATAAAATGACAATATGTGGAGACCATAAAATGACAATATGTGGA